>VDFB02362535.1:0-24963 GCA_007258455.2 Sequoia sempervirens | reverse complement strand
GAAGATGGAGAATGCAGTAATTGCCTTTTACTTTCATTGTATTCCTTTGTGCTTTGTTATATTCAATGGATTTTAATGTTATTTGATCTAACCATCTAACAAATCTATTTTTCCCTTGATTACAAAAAGTAGTTGAGTATTAGAAAGTTTGGCTTTGTTGATTGACTGATAGACCTTTTTTGTGATGAAAATTTGATTCATAAGCATCACATAAGGAGCAAGGTGAGATTCCACCTATAAGTGTAGAAGCAGTGATAGAGCATATCAAGACATGATAGAGGAAAGATGGAGGTTGTGGGCCTATTGAAGAGGTATAAATGGTGAATAGGACAACCATTTTGAAGACTACACTCTATAGAAGAGGAGGTCTCATTAACAGAGTGTATGAAGACTATCTAACAGACTATCCACCATGAAGACTATAGATCTGTAATATGCAGTGAGGATAGTTATGTTACATCAGGGTCATCTAGAATGACAAATGCCTCTTCACTTGTCAATCTCAGTTTAGAGGCTTCAACTGTTGTAAAGAGTAATTGGTCCATCAAGTTCAAGGCTGATTGTTGTCCATCCAAAGTCAATGAGTTTAACAAGCTACGAGGTATTTCAGATGAGTTTAGCATAAAATATAAGATAATTTCTACCTCAGATCTAGTGGAGTATGATTTTTTCAATGAATTGAAAGTTGATTATAGTGTTAACTATTACCAATGATACTGAAGAATTTTTTCATGAGATGACAAGTCATGTGAATGTGTCTCCAAAACAACTGAATATAAGACTATTGAAATTTACATGATACATGAATGGTAAAGGATGAATGAGTATTCAACCCTTTTTTACATGCCCTATTATCATGAAAGTGGTAGTTTGAGGAAAGTAGTGACCAGTTCCAAGCATCTAGGGTAGTTTGGTTTGGTGTGCATCAGTTGGAGAAGATATAGGGCAGTTTTTGACTAGTTTAAACCTTTTTGCAAGCATCTAGGAGCTGTTTTAGGTGCTTTTATGGTGGAAGAGGTAAAGGAAAGACTTTTTCATCATTCCAACACCATTTTGGAGCAGTTATAGGGGCTGCAAAGTAGGATTTTCAGTTTTGGACGAACAAGGAGAGTTTGCCAACTCAAGCAAACACTTGTACTTCTTTCTCCACACATGTTCCTATTCTCTTGCAGCTATTGAGCAGCATAAAAGGTAACTTTTGCACTAGTTTTAAATTAATTCTTTATTCTTCTAACACTTATTGTAACTCTTTTGAAGATTCTTTCATGCTAGAGTAGCAAAAGGAACTCCATTTTTAGACTTATACAGCTATATAATAATTCTTTTCATCAATATAAGATGAGCATTTTACCCTCTCTAATCTGTATTCTTGCATGCAACTATAAATTATCGATGTTTTTTTATGATTTCATATAAATCCTCAATTATGTCTCACTTTTTCAATACCTTTTTGCATTGATATGCATACCTTGTGTAGGTCATAGGTTATGACATTAGTTTCAAAATTTTCTAATTGTGAGAATATATGATTTTTCCTTTTAGGATTGAGGAAAATTTTATCTTTCCTATGAATTACTAATGTATAAGTATGCAAAACCTAAGTCGTGCATGAAGAAGTTTGTTCATTTGGTTAGATTGTAAGTCCAAATAGTAATATAGGCTTTGAAAAATAAGCATTTGGTGCATCACCTTTTAGTTTAGGATTCATTTACATGTTATCCTTCTCTCTTTTCTTTGCAAGCAGTAGTAGGTAGCTTAGTTTAGGTGATCAATCCAAGGGAACCATCCCTCTTTGGAGGTTGATCTCCAAAATCAGAGCCCACACATAGGGAGATCATCCCATGTTTCAAGAGGTGGTTAAGTGATTTCATCATCTCAACAAAGGGTTCACACTTCTGTGACAGCAATTATATATCTATATACATGTGTGCAAATTATATACATACAAGAATACATGATATAAAATCTAAAACTCACCTATCCACTAACATTAGTTGCATCAACTGAAATCATGCCTACGTACATGCTCCATCCTTAGACTAGGTGTAACATGAGATAACTCCCTCTACAACATATATAACATAAATGTGTACATTAGGACTATCTACCATTTAAGTAAAACAAGTAATTAAAATTTTAAACAAGTTTAAATTGTGCATGCATGTACGTACATACATACCTCCATAGTAGGTGGTGCAGGATTTGCTACAATGATCCTATCTATCAACTCATCTGTATCATGGGTCTCCCTTTCTAGTTGTAGTAGTGAAGAGTGTAGTGGACTAACTAGGTGAGATGGCATTGATGACAAGTCTCCATGTACTAGAATATCTAGATAACCTAATGATCCCATCCTCTGCAACTCATCCTCAAGTGAATCTAGGCCTTGGGATGCATGATGTTGAACACTCATAGGACTAGTAGGTGTATCATCCTCTCTAGTAGTTGAATGATTTGTATGTGGATTTGTAGGATGTGCAACACTGCCAAGGTGATGAGAATGTTGTGAACCTGTAGCCTAGTTGGATCCTAGATGTGAATGGAAAGCTCTACTTACATGTCATTTGGCCTCATGTAGTGGGATCCCAAGCTCTAATAGAATGAAATAATATGCCTCCAATAGGTCATCCAACAAACAATGAGCTATACTCTGAAGCATCTAGCTTCCTATAAGACCATATATGTCTAAGGGTGAAGGGACACCCGCCATACCATAAGGATCAGTACCATTATCTAATTGTATAGAATGTGTAGAATGACTCATCAAATATCTCCCCACAAGATCAATAGATACAATAGTTGCTATATCACCAAAACTATCAATTTATTGCCTCTAGGAAGCAATGACAACCTAGCCTACAATAGGTTCCAAGGTTGGGGAGATAACAGGAAATCTCTACCCAACCAAATCTTGATAAACTCGATGTTGCCGATCTGGTCAACGAAAAGGGTCCCTGTCAACAACCTTACCATGCCCCTAACCATAATATTTTGATAGTTCCAAGTAGTTGACATTGATGTGTAAATGAACCTTAGCATACAACACTTGTGCAAAGTATAAAGGAATTTGGTAATTATTTGGATAATGACCCTGTGCTACAAGAAAGCAAGGATATATCAAAAGGGCCATCTAAAGATCGACACATCGAGTCACTTGATATCCCTTAACCTTGGATCTAGTAGTGTAATATAGAAAACATTTTGATTTGAAAATTTCTTTTGGGACTTGCAATTGAACTTCTACAAGAGAAACTTGGCGACTAACCTCTTGCTGATCCTGAGCAAGAATAGACGCTATAGTGTCAATAGAATAAGCATGTCTAGTATCAAATTTCTATCTAATCTTCTCTAAGATATCTATAATTGACTAACATGTGTTCTTGTAAGCCCTAGTGATGGTGGGGTCAACTAAAATAAGATGCAATTTATCAATCTCTCAATTTGTTCTAGTAAATGTACCCTAAAGTGGTGGTTCCTAAACTGCCATATCGGTCTCTAATTTTTCCACAAAGAAAATTACTTTAAGCATCCTAATGTTTACATTTATGTGAACCAAATAATACTACTAATTAGCATACCAACAAAAAAAACTATCCTTTATGAGTAGAGCAATCTCATTTTTTAGTTTCTAATATTAATTACATGATCATAATGAAGTTAAATCACACTTACATAAAAATGTAGGCTAGCTAAATAATTAAAGAAATTAATAAATAATAAGGCAAGACATATGAGTTTGAAATGACATTGATATTAAATGTGAAATTTAAATATATAAAATAATATACTTAATGTTATTCTAGATCTAGAGGAATATGTTGTTGAAGATGCTATGAAGTTATTCTCTAATGTGCTAATTTATTAGGGCCTTACCTAGATGAACACCCCAAAATTTATACTTTGATAAAATGTTATATATTAATTCAAATCCACATGTATTTAAAACTAATTTGACACACACAATTGAACCTCAATTTATAAAAGTGAAATTGTAGGGATAGATGGTTATAGTAGATTTTCCTCATCTCATTGTACCTATGTCTAAAGTCCAGGAGGTTTATATATACATCATTTGGGAAGTTTCTAAGTGACAATCATATTCTACTTAGTTATGCCCTTAAACAAATCAACTCAATGATAATGAACCAACATCTTCTAATGGGATCCCCAACCATGATGAGATCACACGATAAGCCCTCATCAGGTCTTCAAACAATCTATGACATGTGTCCTTCAAGATGTGCACATCACATGTAATGTGGTCTATATCATCTGGAGATGGGATTCCTGTCATGAAATATGCATCTAAATCAATAGGTGACCTAGGTGGATGCCTCATCAAGTATCGACCTGCATGATCTGTAGATATCCACTAAGCCTAGACTGTAATATCAACAATATTGTGATGCCCAGATTTTGAGGGATACATGTTATAGATTGTTTGAAGACCTAATGAGAGCTTATCATGAAACCGGTTTGGGTCTACTCATAGATGTTCTCCCAATTGCAGGATATCAATGCTGCCCTTATTTCATATCCTTGCAAGTTCTATTATTTTCCTTGTTCTAGTTACCAACAACTTGATTTTAATAGAGTCAACTCTTGTATGATTTTGTTTTCCTTTGAATGCGTTGATTTAGATTTTGATAAATTGATTACTATAGTAGTTGATAATAGATATTAATCCTTGAGAAATGTTAAATTCTCAAAATATAAATTTGAAAAGTAAAAAAATATATGTTTCTCTTCTTCACAATGTAATAGTTTCATAAAAATATAACAATTTGCATGTCTTTTGTTGGAAGCTACAATGATGGCTTCTTGCCCTATCTCTTTGACATTGAGATGAATATAACCTTCCAAACTTTTTGAACTCAAATTGTCCTTTGTCTATTGAGCAGGCTTTATGGGGCTGCTCTCAATATTGGTCATCTCTCCACATAGTATGATGCCCATTTTCATTACTATGGTGTTGCTTATGGCTGCAATAGGAAGTGTTGCCATTGTAGATGTTATTATGGGTGATTTTATAACAAAAAAAAGTATTCACTATCTTCTCTTGGCATCGGATATGCAAAATTTATGTGGTACAAGCTCATCAACTAAAGCACTTGTAGGTTTCTGCACAAGTGGTGTGGCAATACATCTCCTTGATGCTAGAGTTTTGATTTAATTTCTCTCCCCTAACAGACAAATTGTGTGTTGTTTCTTTGATAATGTGAATCCTCATGTTGGAAATTTACTGAAAGTTATGATTTTTTATTTATTTAAAGAATTTCGTAGCATCATGTGGAAATGGTAAAATATTCTATACCACCACCTTTGGAGTTTTATTGATGCCTAGGAGTAAAGTAATATATTGTTGATGATTTTATTGCATGCATGTTTATCAACACTTGATATGGCCCTTGCATGTTTTCTGATAGGGAGAATTAGGATTACTCTGCTTCCTAGCTATAATGCTCCTTTTCCTTGGATTTATTCTATATGAACCTCATCATACTAACAATGCACACAAGAAGGAAAGTTATTAAACTCTCTTCATTATTTCGAGTTGTCAGTTTGCTTACAGTTGGCACTAAGCATAACTTCAGTTCTTGACCTGGTCTTTTAGAATTTGTTGGAGGCAACCCAGACTATGTGGAAAGATATAAAGTTCCCAGAAGTATGGAGACCTTCTCCCTACATGTACACATCATTAGCTATGAGTTTGAACATCCAGGAAGGTAAATTTTACTGGTATACAGATCCCAAAGCAGGCCCAACATTCTCTTAGGTATGGTTTTATTTTTGCTTCTGCTGCACTCTTTATTGATAGATAATGTCACTAAGGCTATCCTTCCCATTTCACAAACTTATTGAGAGAAAAATTAGCTACCACAGTAATTGCTATTAAAGACCTATCATTAGAATAGTTGCATACAATGTGGCACAACCAATACTACCATTGTAACTCCCTATTTTGACCTTTCATTTTGCAACACATTCATGGATAAGAAATAAAATTATGTAGGAAAACCAACTATATAGAATACTAGAGTTAACATTAGAATATAATCAGTAGAACAACATAAATGGATAAAAATTGTATCAAATGGAAACTGAGAATGATAGTAATGCTTAGTTTGGAAAGGCACGTTCATGGAATACTAGAGTAAACATGTTTGCAATGCTTATTTTAACAAATTTATGCACAACAACAAAAACAATACAACACAATCAATGTTGATTGCTAGGACCCTTACACCTTGCTTTTTCTACCAAGGGAAATTTTAATAGGGTTTTTTCTTTCTTTCTAAGCTCCATTAATTGTTGACTATTTGGGATAAAGGAATTTGTGGGTATAATATTTTCTATTGGCTCAATGGGGTCACTTCTTGGAGTGCTATTGTATCATAAAGAGTTGAAGGATTATTTGTTTCACAACCTACTTTTATGGGTTCAGCTGATTTTTGGACTTGTAGGAATACTCGACCTAGTCATGGTGTTGTGCTTGAATCTAAAGTTGGGCATCCCTAATTATGTCTTTGTTATAATTGATGAAAGTTCATTTTATATTATTAACCAGCTCAAATGGATGCCCATGTTAGTAGCATTTAGTGAAAAACTTTTCCCTTTAGGCATAGAAGGCACATTTTTTTCTTTTCTCATGTCCATCGACACATGGGGTGGAGGTTTGATGCTTCATCTACTGAATGTAACTCGTACAAATTTAAAAAATATCTGGTTGGAAATTCTAATCAGAAGCATCATGAGGATTTTACCTTTGTTGATGTTGTTTTTAGTGCCCAAAAGTGATCAGTCATCTAACCTTCTTCCTTCTAAATCAATCATCAGATGCCACTGAGACATGTGAAGAGGAGAATATCCAGTTGCTCTCTAGAATTTAGAATAATTAAATATAGATTCTGATGATCTCCCAAAGAGATAAAGTTTTCCAAATCATTTTTCTAAAATTTCTTACCTTTTCTCCCCATTATATGATTACAAACATCAACACTTTAAATCAAGGCTCTATGAGAAAGAAGAGGACTTTGGGGATGTGACATGCTGCTATGAGTGGCATTGATGGCATTGTCTCTTGATTTTTTTGTGGGGAGATCTGTTGGAATGCATTTGAAACTAGAAAGCACCTTTTCAGGTTATTTCTTAGTATCAGATCCTTCCAAACCTACTATTTATGAAAGAATAATAGTTTGAAATGTATTCTCCATTCTTGATCCCACAGAAGAGGAACTGAGATCTATGTTTCTCCATGAAGATAATACTATAAATTTTATTCTGTAAGTCAAAACCTAGCCGACATCCTTCCTGGAATATTAAAGCCTTATGGGAACAAGGGGACTTCTCCATTTGAGATTCTACATACATGGTTAGATGACCTTAGTTTGGTCTTTTGGTTGAGGATCCATATCTACAAGTAATAATTTATAATTTCCATATATACAATGCAGGATGTAAGTGCAAAAAAATGTTATGGTAAAGGCCACTTGTATTTTGTAAGGGCCTATTACAAAGGCTACATTACATAATGTGAATAAATGCTCTTTGTTGATGGATCAATGATTCATAATTAGTATTTTTGATTTGAGTTTAAGTTGGACATATTTCTAATTTCAATGTTGTGTATGGAAACCGTTCACTAGCATTAAAACCACCAACCTTTTAGCCAATTCAAAATCAGAGAACCATATGTCAATCCAAATTCAATCATGATAGATTCTTGGTTTGTATTTTCCATGCCACTAAAATGAGATGGTTCCTAATAATTCCTTATGACCCATGATTTTTTGGGCTCATGTTTAAGTCAGCCCACATGTGGTGAAAAAATTGGTAAGGAAGACATACCTATATGCAAATGCATGATCAAGCGATTATCTTAGCCTTAAGGAACCATTATGCATCTAATATTTTTACTCACACAAATACACAATGATGTAATGAAATGTTCAAGAGTAAGATATTACACAATCACAATCCCATTATAAGAAAGCTCTAATTACTAGGCCTTTGCAATGAATTCAAATTTTACCCATTTTTCTGGGTGACTCCAAACCCTAGTAAACACTAAACCCTAAAAAAAAAACCTTAACAAAATCAAACTATAAAAAATAGAAGGATACCACATATCAATGTGCCCATGCACTTAATTAAGAATATGAAAACATTGAGGTTTTAGGGCTACTTGATTCTTGAATTTGAGACAAGATCATTGTAGCCTTTTAAACGAAAATATTGGTTGTGAGTTAAAATTGTTTCCATGCACCTGGTTGTGATATTGACCAGCTATTTTTTTCCCTTCCTTCACCTCACTTTCACTTGAAATCACCTGCTTTCACCTTGGTTGATATTTGTGAAAATAAATTTCACCTCACGCTTGGTCGTGAAATGACTTTCACCTCACCTGTTATAACCTCTTCTCTTTTTTTAGAGGAAGAAAAGGACCTTCATTTGAAGGGGGTCTTCAAATGAAGCCATTATATTATCATTTAAAAAAAATTAAAAATTCATGAAATTGAGGGGGTTCGTTTGAATACCCCCTTTAAATGAAGGGGGGGAGGGAGGTCGAATTCTCCCCCTTTGTTCGAAGCCCCCCTCATTCGAAGGGTGTTACTATTTTTTTCTCAAAAAAAAAAAAGTTTTTGTTTGTTCAATAAATTGTAACCCATGATTGTGGGTTCACCCTTTGACATCTTGCTTCACTTTTGTTAATAGGAGTTGGACTTAACTTGTAGCATTGGAATAACATCTTGATCATTTTGTGTCACCTTATCATTTAGTTATTAGGGAGTATAAATTTTGGTATGGTTGACATATGGATACACATTTTGTGATGAACTTTTCCCATCTGCCACCTTTTTACATGGGTACACACCTTATGATGACTTCAGTGTGTGTTTCTAATTTTTTTAATCTTTGGAGCTCACCTAGTGGATATCTAATTGTGCAAGTCCTTGTGAGCATATTTTTTGGATAAAAAAATTAGGCTTGATCCATTCCTATTGGACAAATAGTTGAGGCTTGATCCATCCTTTTTCTTTTTTGTATTCGTTTTGACATTGTATGCTTGTGTATCTTGTCTTGTTGCACATATATCTTACATGCATATGTTTCCTTTCTGCTTATGTTGGCTTGCCATGGGATCTTTGATGCTATGGGATTGATCACCCTCCTTGATCTTTGTCATCCTATCTCATTAACATATGTGCACTTAGACCCCTCGTGACACATATTTGTCTACTTTAGTGTGAGTTTGAGTGTAAGTTCATATTCTCACTAAAGTGGGGGCTAAATGTAGTGTAAGAAATTGTATATCTTTATAATTTCACATTATGTTTAGGTCCCTTAATTTATTGGAATTAATTAAGCTTCTAATTTTCCAAGTTATGCATTCCAAAGCATTACTTTTTCTTGTTTTCCAAAAGTAGAATCGACATTAAATAAATGCAATCAATAATTAAATCTCCATGGAATATGTGTGTCCTAGACTTATAGACTAGGACCCATTTGCCCATGGGAAAATGGGTCCCCTTTAAGTGCCAAGACCCATTTTAAAATATTTTTTGGTGGTCTTATAATGATTCAAATTCAACTTGCAATTATCAGCTTTTGGAATCTAATTTTTGGGAAATTAGATAAACACCTATAAATACATGTATAGGATTTTTATCATTTGAAATCTAAATAGCAAGAACACACTCTATGAGAATAATCCTATGACAAAATATTATTTTTAAGAGTATTCAAGAGTAGATTTATCAGTCATTTGTTGTGGCAATAAAGATACTGAAATCATGTACAAGTTTGTGTGTGTTCATGTCATCTTGTGAAGGCAAATATGCATTGTTGATCCTAAAAGAATCCAAGTATTTCAAGTATCCAAATCAATCAAGAAAAGAAAGATCAAATTCCTTTGGAGAGATGTGTTTGACCTTAGTACTCTAAAGGAAGCCATTGAAGGGTGGTGAGTTGTAGTAGGCATCATTCATTCAACATTTTCTTCCTTTTTCATTATCATTCTATCAATTTTTAATTACGAAAATTGTGGTTTGACCCAGTTAAACCCCCATACGAAAAAATCCTCTTTGTGTACATGTGTGGATTATAGGTTGATGAAGAATTGAAGAGATCTTGACAGAAAAATTTCGCATTGTTACACAAGTTTTCATCATTGTTGTCAAGCCATGGAAACTAAGTTGCAAAATTTATTTTTGACTTTCCAATAGTGGGACCTATGTCAGAGAATCCAAGATCAAACATCATAGAATAGTCAAAAGTTATTTTGGAAGCCTTAACAAGGACCCATTCGCCTAGGGGAAAATCGGTCCCTTAGAAAGCCTCAAAAATAACTTTTGGTGACATGTACATGCCATCAAACCCTTCTCAGATCTACCTATAAATTTTCATTTTCATTTTTGTACATTATGAAATCTACATTTTAGGTATTAGGACTTGTTCATTTAGTTCAAGCATTCCAAATCATTTCAAATTAGTTTGAAATATTTACTATCATCCTTGGTGTTGGATGTGGTGATTCTGTTGCTGATATGTGGTTGTCATTGATGCCAACACTATTAACATTAATGTCATTTGAGGTCAAGTATATGCCAAGGGTATGGAGAAATTTTTAATAAAGAGAGTTATAGGTTGTCAAGTTTAGTTTGGCCAACATGTTGATGGCTTGCTTAGTATGTTGATGATCAGAGGTTTTGGACTAAAGGGTTTGTTGTTAAGTATATCTAGTTTATCCATGCTAAGTTTTAGAGATCCACGTGAGATTTGATCAAGTTATGAATATTTGTGTTTAGACACTTTTTCTGTTATTTAAGTAGGTGCTCCTAAATGAAGATGATGTGATTCTAGTAACGTGAAGTGTTGCGGATTTTTTTAGATCATGCTCTATCTTTGTTGCACATTCGCATTCATAGGTGTGTTCACAAATGAAGATTTTCTCTTGCATGTTTATGTTTTTCATGTTCTTGGACAATAGGGTGATTGTAGCATGTTGTGGATCTTTGAGGAATAATTATTGAAAGTGTTTCATATTTGAAGATTTTTTTTGGGTCCTCACTATGTTGTGGTCGACTTTGGTTGATTCACATTGATAATTATTTATGTTTTGGGATGATAGTTTGTATTCATTTTTTATATTTTATTGGAGTTGACTTCTAAATAATTATATTATTCTTGGTTTTGGATATATATGAGTGATTATTTTATCATTTAAGGTATGAATTGAGTGAAGTGTGAAGTGAATTGTGTGAGTCCTATGTGTGAACAAAGTTCAAATCATTCGAAGGAAGAAGTTAAGTGTGAAGAAGACTGAGCAGATTTTATGTTCTTAACTAGAACTGTAATCAAGCACATGATCAAATGCTATTTTCCCAATTCAATTTTATGGATGTAATCAAAATCTTTCTGTAAGATAGTGTGTCTTCCTTGGGCAATAAGTGTTTTTGTATTTGAGTAGTGAGCTATATGAAGTGTACATGAATGCATGTGCATTCCCATTTATTCTCTTATACTTTTAATAGGGTATAGTCTTGTGGATTGATCTCTATTGTGGTTTTTCCCCTAATACGATTTACATGTAAAATTCTTGGTGTTATGCATGTTTCTGATGTGTTGGTGATTTATGATTTCATGTTTATTAGTTAGATCTAAGAATAATGTTAATAAGTTTAATAATTTTGAATTTCGATGACAACTGATTCACCCCCCTCTTAGTTGTCTTCCCTTGTGTTGCCAACAATTGGTATCAGAGCAGCTTCCTTGCAAGAAGTTTAATTGCTTGAGGTGATCCGGGATGGTGAAATATAAGAAGGATAGTCTAAGATTTGATGGAACAAATTACTCTCTATGAAATACTTGAATGGAGTGTCATTTGAGATGCATTGGTGAATCTTTTTTAAGCATTACAAAGAATAGGTATGTTATCCCACATAATGGTCCTTCTACTTCTATTGAGTACAATATTAGGGCTAAGGAAGCATTGTTGAGTGCTTTGAATGATTCTAAGATGACTAATGTAATGGATTTGAAGATTGCTAATGAGATTTGGAAAAATTTGGAAACTTTGTATGAAGGTTATGCACATGTGAATATTGCTAAGTTGCAAAGTATGAAAGGGAAATATGAAACATTGAAAATGGGTGAAGATGAGAACATAAATACTTTCATGCAAAGAGTGAAAAAAATTGCGTGTAATATTAGATGTGTTGATGGAACATTGGAAGAATCAAAGATTGTTGCTAAAGTGCTTAGATCCTTGCCTACTACATACAAACACAAAGTTGTTGCTATTGAGGAGATCTAGACAGTGATAAATGTAACCAGGGACATGTTGATTCATACGCTTGTTGTTGTTGAGTTAAGTTAGTTTGGTGATGCTCTACCTAAGATAGAATCTGCATTCAAAGCTACTACCTCTAGAAGGAATAAGCAGAGATATGATTCGAGAGAAATTTCTTCTAGAAAGGTGTTAAAGTATGAGGAAGAAATGAGAGAGATTGAAGAAGAAGAGAGAAAGCTAGATGAGCTTGAAGCACTTCTTGTCAAGAGAGTACCCAGAGGAGAAGATAAGTACAAAGAGAAATTTCCTCTTAAATATTTCTCTTGCAATAAGATAAGTCATTTTGCTTCAAGGTGTCCAGAAAGAGTTCCTAAGCCAAGACCTAACAAGCCTAGATTCCAAAGAAAATGTTATTATGCTATTGATGAAGGTGTGATAGATGATGAATTTGATAAAGGGAATGCAAATGAAGATGAATTGGTATTTATTGCTATCAAGGAAAATGATTTGGTACCTAGTAAATTTGCTAGTTGTATGAATGTGGAGAAATATTTGGTAGCTAGAATTGAGGAAAAGGATGAATAGGTGATTGACAATGGTTTCTCTCATCACATGATAGGTGATAAAAGAAAGTTTGTGAGTGTTGAAAAGTATGATGGTAGTGTTGTAAGATTTGGTGATGATAAATATGGTGTAATTCGTGGTAGGGGATCCATTTCTCTTGATGGTAAGAATAATACTAATGATGTCCTATATGTTGAAGGTTTTAAGCATAATATTTTAAGTGTTGGATAGATGGTTGACAAAGGATACAGTCTACAATTCAAGAATGGAAAGTGTAGAATGTTGGCAAGTTCTAGAAATGTGATTACTTCAGGTACAAAAACAAAAGGTAATATCTTTCACCTAAATTTTTCTACAAAAAGTTGTTTGATTGCTCAAGTTGATGAAAGTTAGTTATGGAATAGGAGATTGTGTCATGAAAACTTTTACAATATTATCAAGATGAGTTCTACTCATGCTGTGAGAGATCTTCCTAAGTTGGTAAAGCCTACTAATACCACATGCAAGGAATGTCAGTTGGGAAAGCAAACTAGAGTTTCATTTATGAGAAAATAGCATTGTTGAAATGAAGTGTTGGAGCCTGTGCTAAGGTTGAGACAAATACATGTATGAAGATTAAGTGTCTAAGATTAGATAGAGGTGGTGAATTCATTTCTAGTGAGTTTAATTCTTTTTGTGAAGAACGTGGGATAAAGAGAAAATTATCTGCTTCGCGGACCCCTCAACAAAATGGAGTTGTGGAAAGGAAGAACAAGATAATTATAGATGCCGCTAGGACTATGATACTTGAAGGAAATGTCCCTCATATCTATTGGAGAGAAGTTATGAGTACTATTGTTTACACTCTCAATCAGGTGCATATCAAAGGTGATACTGGTAAGACCCCTTATGAACTATGGTTTGTTCATAAGCCTACAATTAGATACTTCAAAATATTTGGGAATAAATGCTATATCAAAAGAGATGAAGATATAGTAAATTTTGATGCTAGGAGTGATGAAGCTATCTTTCTTGGTTATTCTACTAAAATTAAAGCCTACCGGTGCTTCAACAAGAGATTGAGGAAAGTGGTTGAAAGTGCTAATGTAAAGGTTGATGAAGACATAGCTAAACCATCTAGAACATGTGGATATGATTTAGATGATTAGAATGTCAGTTCAATTTAGACTCCAAATCAAGTGCAAATAATTCTAATGAATTATGAAAGCCAATAGGAAGGAACTAGTGAAAATGTTGAAGTGAGAACACAAGATCCAAAAGTTCAAGAACATCCTAAGACTCCAAGGTATGTAAGATTGAATCATTAAAAAGATCAGATCATAGGTGTTAAGAACAAAGGTGTTCAAAATAGGAGAAGGATTGTTGAAGAATATTGTTTTATTTCAAAGATTGAGCCTATTCATGTCAATGAAGGATGCAAATATGAACATTGGATGAAAGAAATGAAAGAATAGCTACAAAAAATTGAGAAGAATGATACATGGATTGTTGTTCCTAGACCTAAGGACAAAAATGTAATTGGAACTAAATGGGTCTTTCAGAATAAACTAAATGAGGAAGGTGAAGTTGTTAGAAACAAAGAAATAATGGTACATGTAAATGATATTCACAAATGGAAGGAATTGACTTTGAATAAAAAATTTCCCTTGTTGCTAGGATTGAAGTTGTGAGATTGTTTCTTGCTTATCCTGCTTACAAAAATTTCAAAGTTTATCAGATGGATGTCAAGTCAACTTTTCTAAATGGTGAATTGGAAGAAGTTTATATTGAACAACTTGATGTATTTCAATTGATTGATCAAGGAGATATGCTTTGTCGGTTGAAGAAAATATTGTATGGACTTAAGCAGGCCCCAAGAGGATGGTATGCCAAATTGGATAAGTATTTGTTGAAACTTGGATTTAATAAAGGTATTGTTGATAGTAATCTGTATTTCAAGATTGATCAAGATAAAGATTTGATTGTTGAAGTCTTTGTTGATGATATCATTTTTGGAGGAGATGATAGTTTGTGCATGAAGTTTGTTTAGGAGATGTAGAGTGAGTTTGAGATGTCTATGATTGAAGAGATGAAATTATTTTTGGGGTTACAAATTACTCAGTTAAACAAAGAGATCTTTATATATCATTCCAAGTATGTGAAAGAATTTCTAAATAAGTTTGGTATGGAATATTCAAAGCTAGTTGGTAGACCTATGGTGATTGGATGTAAGTTGACTCAGAATGAGGATTCTCCAAAAGTGAACCACACTAGATATAGATCCATGATTGGTGGATTGCTTTATTTGAATCAAACTAGACTTGATATCAAGAATGGTGTATGCATTGTTGCTAGATTTCAAGTTGATCCTAAGGAATCTCATGTGATTGTTGTGAGGAGGATTTTTAGATACTTGAAGGGAAATTTTGATTTTGGACCATGGTACCCTAAAGAAGATGACTTTAATTTGAGTGCTTTTACTGATGCTGATTGGGAAGGAGATGTGGATGACAAAAAGAGTACCAGTAGTGACACATTTTTCTTGGTAAATAAATTGATTTCATGGTTAAGTAAGAAGCAAAATTCCATTTCCTTATCTATTGCAGAGACATCATACATTGTTGTTTCTAGCAATTGTATTCAAGTATTGATGAAGCAGATGTTGAAAGATATCAAAGTTTTGTATGATGAGCCTATTGATATATTTTGTGATAATTCAAGTTACATTAACATTTTTAAACATCCAGTGTTGCATTCAAAAACTAAGTATATATCTATCAAGTTTCACTTTTTGAGAGATAAGGTGAGTGAAATGGAATTCAGATTGGAGTATCTGCCTACTAAGGAATAGATTGCAAATATATTTACTAAGCCTTTGCATAAGGATAATTTTGAGTATCTCATAAGGAAGCTATGGTTGATTACCACTCCTAATCAGAACTAAGATGCATTGATTTGCATTAGTCTATGCATTTCATAGTCATATCTTGATCCAGATTGATGTTGTGGTGGCTGCTACTCATGGGGAGTAGTCAGATGTTTAGAAATGTGTTTCAGAGATTGTGTTTATCATTGATGTCAAAGGAGGAGAAGAACCATGTGAAAAAATTTTTGAGGAGAAGAGTTGAGAAGAATAGTCAAAACCTAAGGAGGAGAAAGTGCCAAGAGAAAGTTGGGTTGATGGTGTTTTTTGTATCACGTGTTGCTATTAATGCCAAAGGGGGAGATTCTTGGATGTTGTAGTTGTGTTGTTGATATGCGGTTGTCATTGATGTCAACACTATTAGCATTAATGTCATTTGAGGTTGTATATGTCGAGGATATTGAGAAATTTGTAATAAAGAGAGTTACAGGTTGTCAAGTTCAGTTTGTCCAACATGCTGATGATCACTTAATATGTTGATGATCATAGGTTGTGGAATAAAGGGTTTTTTTTTTAGTATATCTAGTTTATTCATGTTGAGTTTCAAAATTCCACATGAAGATTTGATCAAGTTATGAGTATTTGTGTTCAAACAATTTTTCTATTATTTTAGTTAGTGTTCCTAAATGAAGATGATGTGATTCTGGTAACGTGAAGTGTTGTGGATGCTTCTCTAGTGATTCATGATGCTTGTGGATGTTTCCATATCATGATCTATATTTTTTGTACGTCCACATTGATCAATGTGTTCGTGAATGAAGATCTTCTCTTGTGTGTTCATGTTTTTCATGTTCGTGGACAACAAGGTGATTGTAGTGTGTTGTGGATCTTCAAGGAATAATTATTGAAGGTGTTTCATATTCAAGGATTTTGTTTTGGGTCCTCACTATGTTGTGGCCGATGTTAGTTGATTCGCATTGATAATTATTTATGTTTTGGGCCAACATTTTGTATTCATTTTAATATTTTATTGCAGCCAACTTGTAAATGATGTTATTCTTGATTGTGGATATATATGAGTGATATTTTATCATTTTAGGTATAAAGTGAGTGAAGTGTGAAGTGAATTGTGCGAATCCTATGTGCAAAAAAAGTTCAAATCATTTGAAGGCAGAAGTTAAGTGTGAAGAAGGCTGAGCAGAGTTTATGTGCTTAACCAAAACTGTAATCAAGCATGATCAGATGTTATTTTCTTAGTTCAATCTGATGGATGCAATTAGAATCTTTATGTGAGATAGTGTGTCTTCCTTGGGCAATGAGCCTTGTTGTATTTGGGTAGTGAGCTCTAGGTAGTGCACTTGAATGAATGTGCATTCCCATTTATTCCCTTATAATTTTAATAGGGTATAATCTTGTGGAATGATCTCCAATGTGATTTTTCCCCTAATAGGGTTTCCATGTAAAAATCTTGGTGTTATGTATTTCTAATGTGTTGGTGATTTATGCTTTCATAGTTATTAATTAGATCTAAGAATAAGGTTAATAAGTTTAATATGTTTGAATTTCAGTGACAACTAATTCACCCCCCTCTTAGTTGCCTATGCTTGTGTTGCCAACACTAGGGATTGACATATAGGTTTAATTGGCTCATCATTGAGGTTGAAATTCAATCTTTACACCATGTTGTGATCTCTTTCCTAATGAAATCCCTTGGGAAAGGCATTTATTGAGATTTCTAAGTTTTATAAACACCACATTATAAAACCTTGGGGATCCCTTTCCCTACTTTTCACTTATTTTTATATTTATGTAAATATCTTTTTTGTAAGCATTACCACACTTTATTGAATAATATTCTATTTTATCCATTCATTGGTAATATTTTTTTGTATTAATAAAATGAAGACAATGATGATGTGAATATTTTTATCATGATGTCCCTTTACCTTTTTTAGTTTCCCACTAGTATTTTATATTTGGCCCTTTTTATGGTGATCTCTACACTCATTTCACTTATATTTTTTAGTTAATTATTATCTTTTCTACACCACTATTCATTTGTGGCCTTCGATGCCATATTTTTAGCATATAGTTACAAAATCAAGTTTTATTTAAGAAAAAGTAAAAATAAATTACACTCTATTTCCAATAATTTTATTGAAGTATGTTCAAGTACTCATCCTCTAGCCGATTGATCAGTACTTCAAATTTTATATAAGTATTCTTCATGTCCACGCTTCAGCTAAACAAAATGTACATTCCTATATTGACCAAAATGTTTATGACTGCATTGAGTTCAATCAATGGAGGAGACTTGTTCTTTAGTGTAGATCATTTAATCATAAGAGTATAAAGACACCTACATTAACAAAAGATCATAAAGTGTAATTGTTCTACAACCACCCAAATGTGTTGGTATTGTTGGTTTATCCCCAATAGATGAAGAATGTAAACAATGCCTCTTGACAACTTTTTACTAAATGCAATTGACACTTTTTGGAACATCTGAAACATAGTTGTCATGATGGAATGAATTGGATATATGAAAAAATGAGAGGTATTATTGTAGAGAGACCCTACATGACCTTATACCTTTAGACGAAATGTTTCTAAGTGTCACAATTTCAAAGTAACAACTAGTAAAAATTTTCCACTTTTTGGAACTTAGGGCTCTTAAGATCTAAAGCATTGGAACAATATGGAATGTTGGGGTGTCAAAAAAATATTTCCTACTATAAACCCACCCACCCTAACATGTTGGAACTATTGGTTTGGCCACATGATGACCAAAACCAAAATTAGGCTATCTTGCAACTTTCTTTTGAATGTAACTAATGCTTTTTCCATCAACTAAAAACTTATCACTATGGGAAAATGGATTGGAGATATGAAAAAATAAAAGAGGTTATTGTAGAGGAACCCTACATTATCCTTTAACTTTAGATAGAATGGTTGTAAGTGTCACAATTTTTGAGAAAGAGGCTGTGAAAGTTTGCTACTTTTTCACAGTTTTGTCTCTTAAGAAAAATCACTAGTGCAATGTAGGCTATAATGTTCCAACATGCTAGGGTGAAAAACAAGACCTTTCCCAGTGTAAACATTCCCAATTAGATGTTTGGGAACTATCAATTTGGTCACATGACAAACAAAATGAAAAATACACCACCTTGCAACTATACATTACATGCATCTAACACATTTTCCATCAACTATAAATTTGTCACCACATGAATAGTGTAAACCTACCTATCTAGAAATGTTAGAATTATCAATTTTGTTGCATGATGAATAGAAAAAAAAATATGCCACCTTGCAACTTTATTTTGAATGCAATTGTCACCTTTTCTATCAACTAAAAACTTCTCACCACAGGGAAATGGATTTGAGATAAAAAAAAAAACTAAAAGAGTTTATTATAGAGGGACCTAATGTGATCTTGTACCTAGAGATATAACGGTTGTAAGTTCCATGGTTTTTGAGAAAGAGCTCGTCAAAGTTTTCTATTTTTTCACCCTTTTATCTCTTAAGAGAAATTGTAAGTGCAATGTAGCCTAGAATGTTTTAGCATGATAGGGTGAAAAATAGAACCTTTCCTAGTGTAAACATACCATTCAAACATGTTGGAATTATCAATTTGGTCACAAAATGAACAAAACAAAAAATACACCAAGTTACAACTTTACACTACATGCATCTAATGTTTTTTCCATCAACTGTAAACTTGTCACCATGGGAAAATGGATTTGTGATAAAAAATTGAGAGATGTTATTGTAGAGGGGCTCTATATGATCCTATAACTTTAGACAAAATGGTTGTAAGTACCACAATTTTCAAGAAAGATCTTGTAAAAATTTTCTATTTTTTTCGCACTTTGGTCTCTTAATAGAAATCCTTGGTGCAATGTAGCATGGAACATTTTGGTATGTTGGGGTATGAAAAATAAAATTTATTAGTATAAACCTACCCATTTAGACATGTTGGAACTATCAATTTTGTCACATGATGAACAAAACAAAAATTATGCCACCTTGCAACTTTCTCTTTAATACATTCAACACTTTTTCCATCAACTAAGGGTGCTACCACAATAGTGGTTTACACTTTCTGGGAGATCCTGAATTTTGTTGAAATCACATATTTTTAGAAAATATAATGATTTAAGCCTTGAAAAGTTCCATTTAAAGGATTCTATTTGAAGAGGGTTTGATCAAACCACCTTAGACCAAGTCCCCTTGGATAGAACCCTACTAGTTTTAAACCATATGTATAACAGAGTTTTTGGGGGATCTAATGAATTCAATTAAATTTTTTTTGTAAGTATGTAGTGCTTATTATAAGCTTAAAAAAGTATAATTTTAATTAAATTAAATTTGATTATTATATTTATTTTTTATTTCTTGAGAATGTAGGTTTTTCACTGAAAATCAAGCTCTATGTTCTGCACATGTGGAAAAATAGAAAATTATAAAAAAAATAAAATTAAAAATATTAGTACACCAGATATTGAAGTCCTTGATCCAAAAAAAATAAAAATTGAATTTTGATACATACAAAAAAAAGTTATGCATTATATGTTTTTTTTATGTCTGAATTGTAATTGGTCTAACTTTGAAACTTGATTAAAGAAAAAATATTCAATAAAAAACTATCTAACCAAGTGGAAGCACCATATATAAAAGTTACAAATTTAAATTCAAAATAATTATAATTTTATCCTTCATAGAAAAAAATTTATACGTTATACGATGAGCATCACTTTTTATAAATGTTGTTTTTTTGAAAAAAACTAGTTTTTGAGGGAGATGCAAAAAGAAGTACAATTTCATTCCAAAAAAATTAAAAAATATATATTTAGAATCTATGGAAAAATTTTCACAAAACTCTAGTATGCATCATCTTCAAATTCCTCATGGTTTAGCTGTTATAGGTGCGCAAAAGTGAAGATTTAGTTAAAAAAATTATATCAGTGTCCAATTTGGCAAAAAATTGTAAACCACTATTGTGGGATCACCTCTAAAAAATTGTCACCATGGGAAAATGGATTGGAGATATATGAAAAAATAAGAGAGGTTATTATAGAGGGCCCTACGTGACCCTATACCTTTAGAAGAAATGGTTGTAAGCTCCATGGTTTCTGAGAAAGACCTCATCAAAGCTTGCTACTTTTCAAACTTTGGTCTCTTAAGAGAAATCATTGATACAATGAAGCTTGGAATTTTTTAACATGTTAGGGTGAAGAAAATGACCTTTCCTATCATAAAACTACCTATTTGGATATGTTGGAACTATCAGTTTGGCCACATGATGGAAAGAACAAAAAATATGCCACTTTGGAACTTTACACTACATACATTTGACAATTTTTCCATCAATTGAAAACTTGTCACCACAATACAATAGATTGGAGATATGAAAAAATAAGAGAGGTTATTGTAGAATGGCCCTACATGATAACATAACATCATAAGAAATGGTTGTAACTGACATGGTTTTCAAGAAAAAATCTTTAAATTTTGTTATGTTTTCACACTTTGGTCTCTTAAGAGAAATTTTCAATACAATGTAACCTAGAACATTTCAGCATGTTGGGGTGTGAAACAAGGCCTTGCCTACTGTAAACCTACCCATTTGTATGTGTTGGCACTATCAGTTTGCTTACATGATGAAAAAAACAAAAAATGTGCCACCTTGCAACTTTACATTGCATACATCTAATTTTTTTCCATCAATTGAAAACTTATCACCATGGAAAACTGGATTGGGGATATAAAAAATAGAGAGAGGTTATTATAGAGGGGCCCTATTTGACCCTATACCTTTAGATAAAATTGTAGTAATTGTCACGAATTTTGATAAATAGATTTTCAATGCTTGTTTCTTTTTGATACTTTGGTCTCTTAAGAGAAAGTGTCGGTGCAATGTAGCCTAGAATGTTCTGGCATGCAAGGAAAAAATAGGAACTTTCTTAGTGTAAACCTAGCCATCTAAACATGTTGGAACTGTTGGTTTGGTCACATGATGAACATAACAAAAATTGCACCACCTTACAACTTTACACTACATTCATCTAACACTTTTTCCATCAACTGAAAACTCATCACCGTGGGCAAATGGATTGGAGATATGAAAAATTAGGAGAGGTTATTATTGAGGGTCCCTACATGATCCTATACCTTTAGGAAAAAAGTTCGTAAGTTACATTGTTTTGGACAAAGAGCTTGCCAAAGTATGATACTTTTTTGCACTTTGGTCTCTTAAGAGAAATCACTGGTGCAATATAGCCTAGAATGTTTTTGTATGTTGGAGTGTGAAATAAGACCTTTCCTAGTGTAAACCTACCCATCTAGATGTGTTAGAAATTTCAGTTTGATTGCATGATGAACAAAACAAAAAATATGTCACCTTGCAACTTTACACTATATGCATATGATACTTTTTCCATCAACTAAAAACTCATCACCACAAGAAAATGGATTGGAGATATGAAAATTTGAGAGGTTATTGTAGAGGATCCCTACGTGACCTTGTACCTTTAGAAAGAATTTTAGTAAGTGCCATGGTTTTTGAGAAATAGCTTGTCAATTTTTGCTAGTTTTTTGCACTTTCGTCTCTTAAGAGAAATCATTGGTGCAATGTAGCCAGAAACATTCTGGCATGTTGGGGTGTGAAACAATACCTTTCATAGTGTAAAACTACCCACCTGGATGTTTTAGAATTATTGGTTTGGTCACACAACATTTGAACAAAAAAATACCACTTTGTAACTTTACACTACATGCATAAAGGCATCTTAAGGGGCATCAAAAGGGGGTCTATCATTACACAAGAAGGAAACAAAGTCATTACCAAGTGCTAGGTTCTACTACTGCTAATCAACTTGGCTTGAACCTAAATATGAACCTTTCAATTATGAAGGAAGAAGTTCTTAGTGTGATAGAGACTTCACACTTTACAACTTAGATTGAATAAATAGAAGCACATGATAACCCTACCTTAAAGTAGAATGTTAAAAATATCAAGAATAAAATGAAGATAGAAAACAATATGGTTATTGAGAATGATTCATAGTTTTCAAAAAATGTGAATGTTGACATGAATATATCAATCTTGCAAGATAACAATCCACTCTAAGTGAATGGAGGGGCAGTTTGCAATGGATACATCAATCATGTAGTTGATATCAGTCTTTTCAAAGTGCAATAACAAAGGTGGAGATGGTAGTAGAGATGGGAAAATTTCCTGAGCCAAGAACAAGGGAAAACAATAAAAGAAAACTAGTCACAAGACAAACAAATAGGGTAGAGCATAATCCATTCATGAGGACAATCCACACAATTAGCCATAGTGATAATGAATAGTCAATTTTCAAGCATAGTGCAAGCACAATAAAAGTAAAATCATATAAAAAATAAAGGGAAATGATCTTTATATTACAAGTATAGACCTATGGAAGATCATAATTGTACAACAATGCCACAACGAAGGGATGATTCTTTCATGTTCAAGTTTTTGACCTTCAAATATTGAGGGCAACCTTGTTGATTAGTCATCCTAGAGATAGAGTTGAATTCAAATTTATGTTGCCAAAATGTCTATAATCTCTAGTATCCTATACATGTGTATCCCTTTCTATTTCAAGGAATGCAAGAGTGAAGGAAAGATAATTGGAGAGGTATATAATGAAAATTATTTTTCTCTTTATTAAATTTCTTTATCTTCAAGACTTGAATCATTTTGAACTATTATAAAACTTCCCTCTCATAGCTATCATTAAAATTTTAATACTTTTCTCCTCATTAATCTACTATTAGTTCCTTCCATATCATGCCCTAATATGTTATATTGACATTTTGGTTGTATAGTGGCATGTGTAGTTCATATATTTCTTTATGTCCTTTTAGTTATCTCATTTTCATGACACTTATTTCCATGATTACAACCCTTCTAGTATGTTTTCCTAACTAGGTTGTATGAAGAGTTTGAATAGGGGTATTGATAGTTGATTTTGGTCTCATTTTGAGTTTATAGTGAAACACAACAAAATATAGTGTGTAATTTTTGACATAGCAAAGTCCACTATGTACCATTTTAAATATACCTACCATGAATATGCATATAATTTGTCCTCTATTCACTATATATGTGTAAAAATGCAACAACAAGAAAATGAAACAGTTTTAGTTAAAGAGGGGTAGTAAGTCCTTCCTATTCCATATGAAATATTCACCCAAAACATAAGTAAAGATGAAATGTGACAAAAAAAGGTCTAAATATCAATTGAAATACATTAATAACAAAAGAAATATTGAAAACATAGAAACAAAAATAGATTTATATTTTATTCATTATTGATGTCCAAATGAAACATATGGATTGTTTTAGATTGAGTTATAATGGATAAGAGGTTTAAATATATGAAAGAATGCCTCAAAATAAGTGACCAATAACATGAATTTACAAATTCAATGTACATACTTACAAATTAATCCAATGAACCATTTTAGTTTGCTCTACTCTTTATTGTGTCAAGTATTACATCATGGTTAGACTCACACACCTTACAAAAGTTCTTGTTCAAAGGTCTACCCTAATATTTGATCAAACAAACATTGGATTCCATTACAATGTTTTAATAATGAAGAATCTTCCGACGTGTTTCAAAGTCCTGAAACAACCAAACTAGATAATACTTAAGTGGGTACCTTCTAAGTCATGTTCTAGTAACAACCATCGAGGCTATAGGGTATTCTATATTTTCTCCATCTGTAATTGGAGCCTTATATTTCTTTTTAGCCTCGACATAATGACACAAGTAATAATATGTTTCCTCTTCATTGTATTCATTTGAAATAACTACATAAACATGCCCTGCATTAATATGTGCATCAAATTAGATAAATTTAGTCAACATTACAAAAACAACATTGATGTAACATAACATTAGAAATTTTAAAAACTATGCAAGTAGATATATTACTTGGTTGAACTAGATTTGATATGTGATCAAATTGATTTGATATGTGATCAAATTTGATTGATGATTATATCTCTATCATTTTTAGTACCATCGAGAGCTAACACATGTCAAGTGGGCTTATACATCTTAACCACCATTCGTAAACCCACTCCTTTGACTCACACTCATTTTAGGCTTTAACTGTACATGAAGAATAAAAGCATGCCATATTCTACATATGAATTCTCCATGAACCTTCATTGGAGCTTCTGAAAGAGTGTAGCTCACTTGATCCTATTAGTGTACAA
>VDFB02362534.1:0-43025 GCA_007258455.2 Sequoia sempervirens | reverse complement strand
GGTTGAGGGTATAGTGTTAAGTGTATAGGATATAGGGATTAGGGTTTAGGATATTGGGTATAGGGTTGAGGGTATTGGGTTTAGGGTTGGGGGTTTTTGGTTTAGGGTTTAGGGTACAAGGTTGAATGTAGGGTTTAGGGTTTAATTATAGGGGTTAAGGGTTGATGGTATAAGCTTCAGGTATAGGGTATAGGGATGAGGATGTAGGGTGTAGGGTTTAGGGTTTAAGGTATAAGGTTGAGGGTTGAGGGATAATGTTTAGGGCTGAGGGTATATGGTTAAGTGTATAAGGTATAGGGATTAGGGTTTAGGATATTGTGTATGAGGTTTAGGTTGTACGGTTTAGGGTATAGGGTATAGGGTTAAGGGTTGAGAGTCTAGGGTTTACCGTTTAAGTATAGGGTCGAGGGAACTAGTAGAATTTGGCAAACAAATGACTAGGTGACTAAAATTTTAGTGACCAACTAAAAATGACTAAATTCTACTCATTTTTTGCAACTAAGCTATAAATGAGTAAATAAATGACTAATTTGGTCATTGACTAAAAAAATATTTATTCATAGAAATAAAAATGACTAAATAGTTAGTCATCAAATCCAAATTAGAAAAAAAATTGAAAAACAATTTGACCAATTATTGGTGCCATGTATTCATGTACGCGATGTATTGGCACAATTATTCACTTTCATTGTAGATTCATTCATCTCGTTCATTGCAGATTCATTCGTCTCGCTTGATCTTGCTTCATTCGTTAGCCTGGCATGAGTCATTTTGATTAGTTATAGAAACTACTTGCATGGGTGATAAGGATTCAAAGAGGACCTAGAGACTTTTGAAAAGATGGGCAAGGGAAAGGAATTCGGAGTTTGCTGCAACAAATTTGAATTTTCCAAGGCCCTCTATAGCGAAATCAGATTTGGGGATGCCCTCTACAGTGAATTCAAAGGTAATTCAAAACCCTCATTACATTAAACACAAATTTGAAATTCTCATTACAATCTACTGCTCTTAATAATGTTCTTTTACAATCTTGCCACTGTTATGCTCACAAATGCGCTCTTGGAGCCAAATATAATGCACCTAAGTACGCGCTGCAACAGAATCTCCCCTCAAAAAATTTGATAACTGTCCTTGTGCAAAGTAAACATGTCCTAGATTTACCCACACATCAAGCATCTGAACAAAGATGTTTCCTGTAGTAGCCTCTTGTACCTGTGTAAGGATTTCCTTTGCAATATCAAATAGACCCCTTTTAGCTAGCACAATGGCTGCCCCATTTGCAGCATAAACATTTTTTGGTCTATGTGCCAACACTTTACAATGGCTACCCCATTTGCAGCATAGAAATTTTCACTGCAAACACAAACTATCCTTGTGCAAAGTAAACATGTGCTAGATTTACCCACACATCAAGCATCTAAACAAAGATGTTTCCTGCAACAACTTCTTGCACCTATGTAAAAATTTCCTTTGCAATATCAAATTGACCCCTTTCGGCTAGCACAATGTCTTCCCCATTTGCAACATAAACATTTCCTCGTCTTTGTGCCAAGAGAAAAATACCCAAGGCCCATGGGAAATGAATGATGAGCATTTGAGTTTCAACTTGGTTTCATTTCGAAAAGGGGACATTACATTGTACAAGATTTGTTTAACAACAAAATAATTTAATCCACCTATTTGGGACTGTAAAATGAAAATAGATGAATGAATCCATCTTCAATTATAGGTTCTTTTAATCTATAATTTGATAGAAAGATAAAGCATAATACATTGAAGGATACAAAAAATGTTCTAAAATAAAGACTAAAATAGGTTGCCCATGAAAAACAAGAAAGAGGAAAAATGAAAAGATAACATACAAATGATTCATTTGAGGTTTTTGATAAGATCTCATTTAACTATGTCAAATGGATTTGGAAGGGACAAAGCATATTTGATTGACTAAAATTTTGAGGTAACTTATCCATCGTCATTGTATGCATCATGATCTTCTCTTGGAATCTGTTTCTACAATGCACCAAGCCTAGAATTGATTGGGGATGCAATTAAGGTGGATAAAAACTCATCAAATGATTTATGTATGCTTGGAAACATGGAACTAAAACTAGATGAATGGCTTAAAGAAAATAAAACAATTAAAGTAGCACGCCAACTTTCCTTGGTTGATGAATTAAAACAAAAATCTATGAAGAACGAAGGATTCAAATGGAAAGGAGAAAGAAAGAGGAAGAACTTTGGTGGGTGATGCGAAAAGAGGCATAATTTGAATGTGTGAAGGAATTATGGAAGAGTAAGCATAAGGACAGGGATGATGACAATGATGAGGCTGGTCAGTTTGAGAAGAAACAAAAGAAGGAAAAGAAGAAAAAGAAGAAGGATAAGGACCACAAGGCTTATGATTCTTATATGGAGGAACCTGATGTTGCCATGGAAGATGAGGAAAATTATATGAGTGATAAGGCACAAGATGATGCAAAAAATACCCAAGATCTTCTTGCAGTTGTAGGTCTAGAAGACTCTAATGATGGCGAGACAAATTCTCCAGTTTCAAAAAAATCACAAAGGAGACATGCATACTTTGATTCTGAAGATGATGAACCATTGTAGAAACAGAGTCTGAGAGAAGATGATCCGTATGGTGATGATGTCTAGGCTTCCTAAGCTTTACCCAAACCTAGCTCCTATTTTCCAAGAGAAAAATCCCCAACACCCAAGGGAAATGAATGATGAGCATTTGAGTTTCAATAGATTCCAAGAGAAGATGATGCATACAATGATGATGGATAGGCTTCTTCAAAATTTTAGTCAATCAAATATGCTTTGTCCCTTCCAAATCCATTTGACATAGTTAAATGAGATCTTATCAAAAACCTCAAATGAATCATTTGTATGTTATCTTTTCATTTTTCCTCTTTCTTTTTTTTATGGGCAACCTATTTTAGTCCGTTGAAACTCAAATTCTCACCATTCATTTCCCATGGGCCTTGGGGATTTTTGTTTTGGAAAATAGGAATGCTAGGTTTGGTTAAAGCTCATGAAGCCTATACATCATCATCATATGGATCATCTTCTCTCATAATCTATTTTTGTAACATCATCTTTAGAAGTAGAGTATGCATGTCTCCTTCGTGATTTTGTTGAAACTAGAGAATTTGTCTCGCCATCATCAGAGTCTTCTAGAATTGCAGCTGCAAGAAGATCTTGGGCATTTTTTGCATCATCTTGTGCCTTATCACTCATATAATTTTCCTCATCTTCCATGGAAACATCAAGTTCCTCCATATAAGAATCATAAGCCTTGCGTTCCTTATCCTTCTTTTTTTTCTTTTCCTTCTTTTTTTTCTTCTTAGATTGACCAATCTCATCATCTTCATCATCCCTATCCTTATGCTTACTCTTCCATAATTCTTTCACACATTCAAATTTCTCCTCTTTTGCATCACCCACTGAAGTTCTTCCTCTTGCTTTCTCCCTTCCATCTGAATCATTTTTTCTTCATCAACTTTTCATTTTGCTTCATCAGCCCAGACAAGTTGGCATGCTACTTTAATTGTTTCTTTTGCTTTAATCCAATCATCTATTTTTAGTTCCATGTTGCCAAGCATACATAAAGCATTTTATGAGTTTCTATCCACCTTAAGTGCATCCCCAAACAATTCTAGGCTTGGTGCATTGTAGAAACATATTCCAAGAGAAGATGATGCATAAAATGACAATGGATAAGCTACCTCAAAATTTTAGTCAATCAAATATGCGTTGTCCCTTCCAAATCCATTTGAGATAGTTAAATGAGATCTTATCAAAAACCTCAAATGAATCATTTGTATGTTATCTTTTCATTTTTCCTCTTTCTTGTTTTTTATGGGCAACCTATTTTAGTCTTTATTTTAGAACATTTTTTGTGTCCTTCAATGTATTATGCTTTATCTTTCTATCAAATTCTAGATTAAAAGAACGTATAATTGAAAATAGATTAATTCATCTATTTTTATTTTATAGTCCCAAATAGGTGGATTAAATTATTTTGTTGTTAAACAAATCTTGTACAATGTAATGTCCATTTTTCGAAATGAAAGCAAGTTGAAACTCAAATGCTCATCATTCATTTTCCATGGGCCTTGGGGAATTTTTTTTTGGAAAATAGGAGCTAGGTTTGGTTAAAGCTCAAGAAGCCTAGACATCATCATCATATGGATCATCTTCTCCCATACTCTATTTCTACAATGGTTCATCATCCTCAAAATCAGAGTATGCATGTCTACTTCATGATTTTGTTGAAACTAGAGAATTTGTCTCACCATCATCAGAGTCTTCTAGACCTACAACTGCAAGAAGATCTTGGGAATTTTTTGCATCATCTTGTGCCTTATCTCTCATATAATTTTCCTCATCTTCCATGGCAACATCAGGTTCCTCCATATAAGAATCATAAGCCTTGTGGTCCTTATCCTTCTTTTTCTTCTTTTCCTTCTTTTGTTTCTTCTCAGACTAACCACCTCATCATCATCATCATCCCTGTCCTTACGCTTACTCTTCCATAATTCCTTCACATGTTCAAATTTCTCCTCTTGTTGCATCACCTACCGAAGTTCTTCCTCTTGTTTTCTCCTTTCCATCTAGATCCTTCATTATTCATCAGCTTTTCAGTTTGCTTCATTAGCCAAGACAAGTTGGCGTGCTACTTTAATTGTTTCTTTTTCTTTAAGCCGGTCATTTGTTTTTAGTTCCATGTTACCAAGCATACATAAAGCATTTGCTGAGTTTTTTATCCACCTTAAGTTCATCCCCAATCAATTCTAGGCTTAGTTGGATCTCATTCCAAGCCTGAGCCATGACTACAAGACATAGATATGCATCCATATAATTAGGAAACTTGAACAATTTTGGCCTATATAAAAGATTTGATTTTTCAGTATCATGTAGTTGTTCAAACAACCTAGCAATATTAAATAGTATTGTGACTTTACCCCATGGTAACTTAAGTGAAACACCACCTTCTTCTAGTTGATGGAAGAATTCCATATCCTTAAAGCGCATAGAAAAAATTGCATAATTGGCCCTGGGGCTTTTATTTATGAAATCAACACAAATGCCATTTCCTAATGCCTCCATAAAAGTTTGTTGAGCCAACTCTAGTTCATCACGCTCAAAATGAAGAACCCCAATGTTGTTTAACAAATCAATGGGAACTTCTTCTCTACTCTTCTTTAGAAGAGACTTTGTTGTCTTACGAGAATTTAATGTTGCACTGGGATATGCCGATATTAATAACTCACCCATCTTGATAAATGCATAGGCATCATGTGGATCTATGTGAGTTGCCTTTCTTAAAATTTCCAAAGCATTATATGCCTACCCTTGCTGAGCATATATATGGCCTACAACTTTTAACCTCTCACACTTCTCAGGGTGGACCTCCAAAACCTTTTCAAAATTTGAGAGAGAACTCTTAAGATCTCCTAGCTTCAATTGAACCTGTCCACAAAATCTTGTGGCCTTTGGCTTTCCTTGACTAATGCCATGTAGTAGCAGCCAATGGTGTCATAATCACCTTTACTATGATAAGATTGTGCAAGATTATAATATGAATGAGATTTCATGAGAGGGTGGTCAGTTGAAACAAGAGGTGTCTTAGTCAACTGTTCCACAAGAAAATGTTTCCCTGTGAAGAAAAAATGATTTGCTAAACGATTCAATGCCATTGCACAACATAGGTATAATTCAAAGGATCTATGCATCTTTTTAATTCCTTCATGAACACTACCTTTTTCACTAACTATGAGAATCCTACAATTAAAAAATACACAAAACTGATCACAAATATTTTTCCCCATTTCAAACAATAAAATTGTCAAAAAAATGCATTTAAAACCTGCAAAAAAATGCAAATAAAATCATGCTGATTTTCACGCCAAAAAAAAACCATGAGACCATAGCTTGTTGCCTACTATTATGCTTTGATATATTTGTTCCAAACATCCATAGCTTGTTTGAAATCACTTGTTTTAGGCTTTGAGCCATAGCAGCAAGGTAGTGATCTGTTTGATAAAATGCTTTGGTAGACATGTATGAAAAATGTGGTAGCATAGACAAGGAAATGAACTTTGGAAAAAATGCCTCAAAGAAATGTGGTCTCATGGTGATGGAATTCCATGATGATTGTCATTGCATTCCATCACCATGAGACCACATTTCTTTGGGGCATTTTCTCAACCAGTTCATTGCCTTGTCTATGCTATTTCTTACTAGTATGCTTTGATAGATTTTTTCCAAGCATCCATAACTTGTTTGAAAACACTTGTTTTAGGATTTTAGCCATAACAACAAGGCAGTGAACTATTTGATAAAATGCTTTGGTAGACAATATGTATGAAAAATGTGGTAGCATAGACAAGGCAATGAATTGTTTGAAAAAATGCCTCAAAGAAATGTGGTCTCATGGAATTCCATGACAAGAAAATGCAATTGGCAGTTGCTCCTAGTTATTAGTTATGCAATGTGAATTTATTGTATATCTGCTTAGGTTGACTTTATAAAAACTATATTGTAATTGAAATTTTGTCATCTATTGGCATCTAGTTATTAGTTATGCAATGTGAAGTAATGCTTTGAGTTTGAAAGATGTACAATGCAATGTAATCAGCAATGCAGATGATTATGGACAAATAATTGATACCAATTCATAATATACCCCTATATTGCAACCTAAAATACATAAAAAATTCAATCATGCACACAGTACTGTCAACAAATAATTGAGACAAAAATTCAAGCACCAGATTAAATCTTCTTGTCCATTGATTGCTTCAAATAGATATTAGAATATAACATAATTCTCCTCATATATGTTTCTATAAATGCATATGATTATGATATCAAAATTTGGTCTTGGTTTCTCTTTTATAAGAGAAGCAACAAGCTTCAAACCGTTAAAAAATATGGCATCTTTTCAAAATTCATGCCTCTTCGTATAAACTAGACTAAACATTAGTTTTTATTAAAACATAAAACAAAGAAAGTAGATAACTAATGAAGTCTATAGCACTCGTGACACCATAGTCCATTAATCTCCATAAGGCACCTGTGATCACTGAAGATCTATTCAAGGTCCTTTCTCCATATTAGTGTATCTGAATGTGTAGTTCTTCCACTGTGACAACCCCAAGGCCTACTGTTCGAGGGGAGGACCCATATACCTCTGCTCCCACTCGTACACTGTATAATCATGTGGCCATTTGTATTCTTGAACTTTCAATATATTTGCAAGGTGAATCTTTCATTGGTTGTCTAGTAACGCCCTGCCATCCATGATAAACTTAGAATATCTAGTATCCAACACTATTACTTCATCCATGATTAAGTCAAACCTTTCAAGACTCAACTCACCATCCTTTTGTATGCGAGTGATGCACTGTGGAAAAATATGGCCAAATTCACTCTTCCATTTGTTGAGGTCCTTCAAGTGGTCATCATCTTTCAATAGTTTTGGCACAAACCACTGATTCAGAATATGAAATGAATCTATTCTTGTTCTGATCTTTTGGTCCTCTCCTTGCATATATTGGAATTCATCTATAACTATTTTGGCCATCTGCTCTGTAGGTTTTAATGTTGCAGGAGCCTCAGTATTCCTCTGTAAGATTCTGCACAAGGTTACCAATGTGTGGTGTACGAGATGCTAGTTCTTAAAAAGGGGATCCAATATGGGTAGATGTGTTTTCATATGATCAATTGCCTATTTTAGTGAGTTGTAGCAATCATACACACTTTCCAACTTATCCACAATTAGCTTTATCCTATGCTCGAGGACCTTCTCTAAAACATTGCAGATTTTCTTATTCACTCCTTCCTTACCCTCATTGGTGGATTTATTTAACCCTTCAATCTCCTTTCTAAGAATGCTCACTTGTTCAGTATAAGCACTTTCTATATCAACTGGTGGAGCATGAGGACGTTGGTATAACATTATTTCCTTGTTCTGTGAGGGGCCTGCTCCTTTCATTTTTTCATTCAACTTCACATTTTCCATGAACAATTTATTGAATTCATCATTTAAATTTTTTTGTTCCTTTTCATACTATCCTAATCTAGCTTCCATCTCCTTAAGTACAACTTGGGTAAACATAGTTGAATGCATTGTCATGGTTGCAGCTTCTAAAGGAGATGTATCCTTTAATGTTTTCACCATAGCTGTCCCTTTCATTTCCTGCACTACATCTAGTAACCTTGGTTTTTTTGTACTCTTTTGTTTGGCCTAAAATTCCAAGGTTTCAATCTTAGGGTTATACCCTATGCTACTTACCCTTTCATCTGAGTCAAAATAAACAATCAACATTGGGTCCTCCTATGTTCTCACTTGATCAAGTAAAAACATTTTCTTTAATTCAATACCAAGGAAAATAAGTATATTACTTTTCAAAATCATCTCTCTATCCTCTTGTGGGCTGACATCAATATTATCAATCCTTTAATTCATTAATAGTTTGGGATACTATCTGGTCATGTTGGGATTCCTCAGCTCCCATCTTATTTATTTCAACCCTAGCTGCAAACTCTCTCATTTTCATCTTAACCCAAAAGTCTTTAAATTTAGGGGTTTTGACAAATTCATCATCTTCCAAGAACTTGCGAACTGCAACTACCCTATCATCCTCATGCATTTCTCTTTCTCCTTGTACCTCAATATCGGCTCTAGCTTCAAGCCCGTGGGCTTTAGTTTCAAGCATAGGTTGGTCCACTTCAACATCATCCTTGAAATGTCTTAACACATTAACTACTTCTTATGTATCTCCAACCTCACTTATTTCATAGGAAACAAGTGGCTCTATCTCTTGTGTCTCTTTTTTTTTAGAAGGTGGTTGTTTAGGAGGTGATCCTGGAGAAGTATGACATACTGAAACAATATCCGAAGTTGGTTATGTAATTACAATACCACTCAGCCTTTTGGGACACAATTTGGCAAGTCTCCCCATATCTTCTGTAGGCTTATATAATTCATGAAACTTATCAATTATCATATCAATCCTCTTGACAGGATCTGCTTCCTCTATGAAATAACCCAAGAAATCATTATGCTTCATCTTTCTTTCTTCCTCAATCCTTTTCATAAGTTCCCATTTTCTCCTCCTATCATATACCTGTTGAGGAGTGAAACAATTTTTGATTACATCTTCTTCATAGTCAATCTAGTGAGTAACTATAACCTTAGTAAGGATTGTGCATCTTACAAAATTCATGTGACCCTCAGGGTCAAAAGCTCTTTCCTTTCCAGACTATAAAGAGTACCTTGATTTTAGATAATTCTATAACGCTTCAAGTGTATCGGATCCCACTAATAGTTCCCAACATGTCAAATTGGGTAGAAATTTACCCTTCCTTTGTTTACTCATGACATCCTTTTCCATCCATAGAATTTGGATAAAGTTTGGCAGTATATGTGGGGCCTGTGGGCATCCATAAATCCTAATTATTGTGGTATCTTGTAGAAAAAACCAATCACCGAAGTTATGCTCAAGTTTCAAAGCCAAAGGTCTTAACAATTGTAGCACAAGTGTGTGTAGTCTTTGTGGTTGGTGCCAAGAACTCTCATAGTTCTATACACAAACTCATCATAGAATATCACATAATTTGAATTCTTACACCTATTGTCCCATATATAACACCATAGTTGCACTGGCAGCGAATTCCCCTGCTTGTCAGTCTGACCCAAACACATCCTTTTGCTCCATCTATCTTTATTCTGGTATAATATTAGGTTGGTCACAACAAAGAATATTTCCTAAATGTTATGGGGGCTCTATTTTCCCTGACTTGTAAAAATGCTTCATGCAATGCTTTCTCAAGATATGAGGTAAAATCATATTCAATGTTCGTCTCATGGTTTTGGATCCTCATAGCCATCATCATTAAACTAACTGGCATTCTCTCTTCTTCATCTATCCCAAGTACATGATAGAGAGAAAAGTAGGTTTTCTTCAAATAGAATTGGAAATCTGAGACTTCAAATGGTTCACTAGCAGAAGGGGATATAGGAATCACCCTATTGTTCACACCCCTTTTCATGTAAATGGGGACTTCATCACTTCTATGGGTTTTCCTCAATCTAGTATATTTTTCTTTACTTATTTGCAAACCAATTTTAGTTAGGGCTTGTTTTTTTAGGTAAAAACATTCAATGATGGCCGCTTTAGTCAACACAACTAATGGTGAACCATTTAGAAATCTCATAGACCTAGTACAGGATGATAACTCTGATCCAATTCTCTGATGAACTCTACATCTATAAAAACATTTGGGATAATTAACTTGGCCAAATCTAATGCTCATGGATTTGACACCAGAATATTTCCATCCCTTTTGTCATAAAAGTACTTGAACAGTTCCCACTTGAAGATAGGGATAAGGGCATCTCTACAACTGTGAGCCACATCATTAAAAACATTCTTAAATCCTCTCTCAATTGATTCAAGTAGTATATCCATGATAGACTAGTGTAAGGACCTCTTTTTAACCTTAGATTCTTCATTTTTAGTTTGAGGTTTGGGCGACATGATGTCCTTTTTAGTTTCAGGTTCTTTCTTCTTGGGTGACATGATGTTTAACTATCTTACTTCTCCTAGTGTATTTGAAATGCACAATTCCAAACAATCTTGTACTCGTAAAACTTATTTCACAGTTTAACTATCTTACTTTTCCTATACTTATGAAATGCAAAATTTTAAACAATCTTGTACTTGTAAAACTTAATTCACAAGAGTTTTGTGCACTTACTCGGGTTACGATGGTTGCAAAGCTTAACTTCCTTGAACTCCCAGCTCCTCGCACGATAATTTTTGCAAATGAGTGCAAAGAGAATGTTGAATTTTTGGTTTAATGGCTTATGAGCTCAGTCATGTCAACATTAATATCAATCTTATGCCAAATATTTTGCTCGTAGTTTGAGTTTGAACATGTACCATTCATTTTACCAATTTGGATGGTTGATGTGATTCGTTCATTTAATACCACTCTATCACCACCACTTTCTATAACTGCCTTAGGATAGAGGGGTATAAACCACTACACTGAATGCTTCTTTGCATTTCACCGCAGGGTAGCGGGATCCTTACCTCTATACCACAAGCTTGACCTGTTTAACTCATGAAATTGTGGTTTACATTAACGGTTACTGCCATACCACATGCTTTTTCACATCCTTCCACGGTATAGCAGTTCATATTGCCTACTGCATACCTTTATGATCTTCCTCGCGGGATGGCAGGTTATTCCCCGCTATATTGCACTTGTCATTTTTCCTTCTCACAGTATGGCGATTTATGATGTATTTAAATTCTCTCATACCACCCAACCACGTCCTCTTCATAATACTTCCATGGTATGGTGGTAAACATCTTCATGTTGTCTATTACACACTTCCAGCCCACCAAGGGTTCAAATTACTATTGCAAGATTGTGGTAAGAGACTTTAAGTTATTTGGAATGCTTTTAGCTGGACATGTTTTTTGTTAAGTATATATATGATGAATTTTTGCATTTGTATAGGTCTTTCAGTGTCAGTTAGACCTAAAAAAATTATATGTACAGTAAAAAATAAAAAGGAATATAAGGGTTAAGGCTTAGGTCATGGAGCTCAAGGTAAATTGTGATGATGGAACTAGGAAATTTTTTAAGGTTCTAACACACCTCATGATGAACTAGACTATTTTTTTCCTTCATCCTACTTGTGTTATGTTTTTTTGAGTTCTTCTCTTGTGAATATATCCCTAAGGAAAATTTTTCTGATACCTGTAATTGTAAACATCTTGATTTTTGACTGCAAATTCTTTTTAATCTATAAACTAAATTCCATTTTAAGTTTCCATTTGCAATATTAGCGGATTGGAAAGTCAACAGTTATCAACTTATGAACTCAATAAATTTTTACTGATTCAAGTTGCTAATTTATACATTATTGTTTATTTGGACTTCAAGAAATGAAGACAAGGACTGTAAGGCTGTGATCATAATGTTCAAATTCCAGACACAGAGTATGAGTGTGGGCGTACTAAAAAAGTGGCCAAGAATAATGAATATTTTTTGAGTCTTGGTTTGAAAAGGAAAGTTGTACATCCAATAAGTAGTATATTATTTGTTTAATAGTGTTTAATCAAATTTTATAGGCAAGAGATTTATGTATATAAGACATTATATATATATATATATATATTTTTTGTTTTATAGGCAACAAAAAGAGTGCAAAGGAAATGTGGAGAAAAAACAAAAGGAAAAACAAGATACAGTGTTGCCATCTCGTAGAAGCTACACTTTTGTGATTCAACAAATGCAGTTGGTGAAAATTATAGTTGTGATGATGTGCAACCTAGTATAGCACATGGTGATGTGCAACCTAATATATAACATGGTGATGTGCAACCTAATATAGCACATGGTGATGTGCAATCTGATATAGCACATGGTGATGTGCAACCTAATATAGCTCATGGTGATGTGTAGCCTGATATAGCACATGGTGATGTGCAACATTGTGATGATCTCTTAGGACTAAGTCTAAGAGAGATTATTGAAAAACATCAGGGCAAAGGAACAACAAGTCTGCATATGCTTTTTTCAACATTAAAGGATGTGTTTAATAATGTGGGATCCACAGAGAATGGTATTGATCTACCTACTCATGCCACACCTAATGTGGCCAAGGAGCATGAAGTTCTAGTTAATGGAAGTCATGAAGAGAGACCGCTTGCATCTGTTGCGCCTCAAAGTGCACCTATTACATCTAGAACTTTTGATGGAACTAGTGGATCAGCCAGAAATACTGGTAGTGGTAATTTAATAGATGTGGATGATTTTGTCAAAAGACAAAGATTGAGTCAAGATTTGTACAGATCTATTGAGAGGAATGCAAAAGAAAGAAAATTAGAAGGAAATAAGCCATTCTTGCTTGAGGTATTGAGAGATGGTGAGCCCGTTGGGCCAAGTGTTGCAAAGTGGGCCACCGAGTTGGATGTAAGATGTAGGGCCTATTTGGATATTTTCAAATCAAATTTTGTAGAGCAAGATCCACGAGTTGTGGAAAATGTTATACAAAAAATGGAAAATCCTTTTGAGACTACTGGTGGACAAATCTCTAGAAAATATTACAAGCAAAGGATGAGAGTTTCGATTAACAATTATAGATACATGTGAAAAAAAAATATCATGTTGGGAAAAGAGAGGTTTGAATCCAATCTATCTCCCAAAGAGTGGGAGGCATTGAGAGAAAGTATGCATTTCGAAGAATATTTGGTAAAGAGTAATAGAGGCAAGAGAGCAAGAGATAATGTGATGGTTGGATACACATTTGGCCAAGGTAGGTTGCACACCAAAATGGACAAATTTGTAGTAAGTGTATGGCTTTCTGGTTCAATTTACATTGTGTTATTTATTTCAATTTTTTATTGTGCTGACTATAGGTTGAAATTGACATTGTATTTTAGGTGGAAAACAGTAATAGAGAAGCAGGTGCAGAAGATCTTGTCAATTATATGGCAACACTAGATGCTAGTAAATCTAAGAGTAGGATGAAATTGAAATCTAGTTTGTCAATAGAGATTTCACAACCATCTGTTCAATTCCTAGTAGGAGCCTCTATAGATCATGTCAACTCATATGAACAAGGGTACCTAAAGATAATGAGTTGCATATTAGGTCTGAGTCACCAAGTTTCGCAGTTGGTTGAAACCGTTAACCCTATGGTTTCTGCATGGAATGAGCATAAATCTAGGGATTCAAATGAGGTAAGAGGCTCTATTGATCTCATTTCTTCTTGTTGGGCAGTTCTATAAGCAAATGCCTCTAAATATGTATATTATTGAAATCTAAGTGTAAGAGAATCCAACCTAGTTTCTTTGTTGTTGGGGTTATCTAGAAAATGTTCTTTTGGAAAAATTTATAGCTTGCATTCTTTACTTGACTATTGAATGCTTTGTATATTTTTCGCATGATGGTTAAACCACATGCAAAGAAATTTTTTCAAAGCAACGGGAAAAAAAATTCCTTTAGGGTGTCAACAGAGCTACCGATATTGATAGTGATGAAGTGGACAAGAATGTACATCACAATCATCTTAGTTGTCTTAAAGTTGAGATAATTAATATAATAATTTCCAGTTATCTGTCCTAATGTTTTTTTGGAAAAAAATTTATAGCTTTTGTATTCTTTACTTGACTTATATTAATTTTTGCATGATGATTAAACCACATGATGCAGAGCAATTATATGAAAGAAGGACAAAAAGAAAAAATCCATGTCAATAGAAATCTCCACAAAGTTGTACACCTTAATGTATGCAATGATGTTGATAGTGGTTATGATGATGAACTCGATGAGCATGCACATGATATTCATATTGGTAGTCATGCTAAAGTCGAGGTGACTGCTATGAAACCACATGCAAGTAAGTACTATTCAAGTAAGTAATGGTTGTTTTATTATGTAAATAAGGGTAATCATTACCTATTTGATAGAAGATGGATGTTATAATAGTAGTGAAGTGTAATTAGCTAGTATACATAGATTATGGAATTAAGGGAGAACATATAACTTACATATGGAAGCTTAGAGCTTAGTTGTTATAGATTGCTTTATAAAAGCACATACAAAAACTGATTTGTTCCAAGACATAAGACATTACATACAACTGTCAAAAACAATATAATGTGTGTTTTATATCTCAATATAATGTGTATCTTTTTTCTCTTTTGCAAACATTTATTGATAAATTCCAAGAAGGGGATACAGTGAGGTGTTGGATCCGCATGATGGTGTTGTTATGGGGATTGGGTGAATTCACTCACTATCTATTGTACATGGAGTCAAATTGAAAGGAACATGAGATATAAATGTATGTATTTTACAGGTCTCAAGTAAAATACCCCTTCCTCATGTAGAGAAAATAGATGGAGTTGTACATTTGAAAGAGAAACTAGGCACCTTCGCATGGTGACCACTAAAATATTTGAAAAAAATCACAGAGTTAGTCGTAAGTGCAGAAGAGAAAAAGAATGGTTAGCAACAATAGAGTGTGGGGAGTGAAGTTGTAGATAGAGAATGTACTGAGCTTGAATAAGTTGAACCCAAACAAAAACCAAAAAATCTGATTTGGGTGTACATTATGTGAGTAGAATAGAGAATGTTCTATCTTACTGCACCTGCAATGTAAAACCCCTTGATTATGTTTTTCTCTTTTTTTTTGGGTTCCACTCATTCAAACTAGTGCATTATAGAAGAGGGGATATGTTGTGTGAGTAGTAGATGCAGAGAACAAGGGTCCAGAAAAAGAAGTAAATATAGAGTAGATAAAGAGGTGTAGAGAAGAAGAAAAGTTGCAGAGTGTAACATACATGCATGTGTAGTTGCAAATAAGTTGCAACATAGAGTTATCATCAAAATTGTAATATCTTGCATAACCAAAAAAAAGGCATTGTAAATTAGTTTTCTCAGTCACAACATTGAGAAACACACCTTGTAACAATACATTTTTCAAAGCAAAGAAACTTTTTGTCTTGTATCTACTGTAAGAACATGTTTTATCAATAAAATTTTAGTATTTTTCCTTCTTAATAGCCATTTCATTATGTGTAAATGAATGATTGATTATGTTTTTCTATTTTTTTATATGTTTAAACCTCAATTAAAGCATTGTCTCATTTCCAACACTTATAGGCAAAAATCAGTGAACAAAAATAATTAAATAAACTACCAATTGACTAAATATACTACAAACTAAAAGAAATCATTGTTAATAAATATGACTAAATATAATGATTATGCAATTAATAAACAATGTATCAATATACCTATCAGTTGATAGAAATCAGTGAGCAAAAAAATTTAAATAAACTACCAAATTGATCAAAATGATGATTAAAATTAATGACTAAATACACTACCAATGGACGGAAATCAGTGAATAAAAAATGACTAAATAAGTGACCGGTTAACATCAATCAATGACTAAATTAATGAAAAAATATACCAATGAATAAAAAAATGATTGAATAAGTGACCAGTTTAAAACATTCAATGACTAAATTAACGACTAAATTACACACTGCCAAATCAATCAAATTAATGACTACATCAATGACCAAATCGATCAATCAGATGACTAAATTAACAAGCAAGTCGATCACTTAGATGACTAAACCAATGACCAAATCAATCAACTGAATGACTAAAAATGGTTTAGTCATCAATTCAGTCATGTTATAAATGATTGGAAATAAACTACTACTGGTCATGCGACCATGTTCAGTCATTTATAAGCAGTTTTTAGTAGTTTTTTCAGTCACATATTGTTGTTTATGTACTAGTGGGGATAATTTTTAGGGTTTAGGGTATAGGGTATAGGAATGAGGGTTGAGGGTGTAGGGTTTAGGGTTTATGGTATAGGGTCGGGGGTTGAGGGACAGTGTTCAAGGTTGAGGTTATAGGGTTAAGTATATAGGGCATACACATTAGGGTTTAGAATATTGGGTTGAGGGTTGAGGGTATTGGATTTAGGATAGAGGGTTTAGGGTTTAGGTTTTAGGGTACAAGGTTGAATGTAGGGTTTAGAGTTTAAGTATAGGGTTGAGGGATAATGTTCAAGGTTTAGGTTATAAGGTTGAGGGTATAGGGTATAGGGATGAGGGTTGAAGGTGTAGGGTTTAGGGTTTAAGGTATAGGATTGAGGGTTGAGGGATAGTGTTCAAGGTTGAGGGTATAGGGTTAAGTGTATAGGATATAGGGATTAGGGTTTAGGATATTGGGTATAGGGTTGAGGGCATTGGGTTTAGGGTTGAGGGTTTTGGGTTTTGGGTTTAGGGTACAAGGTTGAATGTAGGGTTTAGAGTTTAATTATAAGGTTAAGGGTTGAGGGTATAAGCTTCAGGTATAGGGTTTAGGGATGAGGGTGTAGGGTGTAGGGTTTAGGGTTTAAGGTATAGGGTTGAGGGTATATGGTTAAGTGTATAGGGTATAGGGATTAGGGTTTAGGATATTTTGTATGGGGTTTAGGTTGTATGGTTTAGGGTATAAGGTATTAGGTTAAGGTTTGAGAGTGTAGGGTTTACCATTTAAGTATAGGGTTGAGGGATAATGTTTAGGGTTTAGGGTATAAAGTTGAGGGTATAGGGTTTAGGGATTAGGGTTGAGGGTGTAGGGTTTAGGGTTTATGGTATAGGGTTGAGGGTTGAGGGATAGTGTTCAAGATTGAGGTATAGGGTTAAGTAGGGTTGAGGGTATTGGGTTTAGGATTGAGGGTTTAGGGTTCAGGGTTTAAGGTTTAGGGTACAAGGTTGAATGTAGGGTTTAGTTTTTGAGTATAGGGTTGAGGGACAATGTTCAGGGTTTAGGTTATAAGGTATAGGGATGAGGGTTAAAGGTGTAGGGTTTAGGGTTTAAGGTATAGTGTTGAGGGTATAGGGTTAAGTGTATAGGGTGTAGGGATTAGGGTTTAGGATATTGGGTTGAGTGTTGAGGGTTAAGAGATTAGGGTTTCTGGGTTGAGGGTTTAAGGGTTTAAGGGTTGAGGGCTTAAGGGATTAAGGTTTAAGGGTTGAGTGATAAGATATTAGGGTTTAAGGTATAGGGTTGATGAATTAGGGTTAAGGGTTTAATGTATAAGGGTTTAATGAATTAGGGTTCAAGGTTTATGGTTGAAGGTATAAGGAATATGGATGAGGGTTGAGGGTTTATGGAGTAAGGGTTGAGGGTATAGGGTATAGGTTAGAGGCTTTAAGGTTGAGGGATAATGTTCAAGGTTGAGTGTCCAAGGTTAAGTGTATAGGGTATAGGGTTTAAGGGTTTAAGGGTATCTAGGGGTTGAGAGTTTATGGCTTAAGGGTTTAAGGTTTGAGGGATTAAGGGTTTAAGGGTTGAAGGATTAGGGTTTAAGGCATAGTATCAAGGGTAGAGGGTTTAGGGTTGAAGGTTTAAGGGTTGAGGGTTGAGGGATTAGGGTTGGGAGGGAGAGAGCTGAGAGAGGGAGGGGGTGGGAGAGGTGCCGAGAGATTTCTCTAGTTAGGGTGGTAGGGAGAGACTTGAGAGGAGAGAGGGTGGGAGAGGGAGAGGGAGTGGGCCTACTAGCTTGCCAATTCAATGAATGGCAATGTAGTGGCCTATTTGAAAAAATGGGTCCAAGAAATGAGGTCTCTTGGTGATACATCACCGAGAGACCCCATTTCTTAGACCCATTATATCATCGAGAGACCCCATTTCTTGGACCCATTGTATCATCGGGAGACCCCATTTCTTGGACCTATTTTTTCAAATAGGCCACTGCGTTCCCAATTTCACCGAATTAACAAGCTAGTGGGCTCACTAGCTTGCCAATTTGGTGAAATTGGCAACCTAACTTGGCCTGTTTGAAAAAATGGTTCCAAGAAATGGGGTCTCTCGATGATTAACTGGTTCCAAGAAATGGGGTCTCTCGGTGATTAACATCATTGGGAGACCCCATTTCTTGGACCCATTTTTTCAAACAAGCCACTACATTGCCAATTTCACCGAATTGGGAAGCTAGTGGGCCTGTTTGAAAAAATGGGTCAAAGAAATGGGGTACATCATTGGGAGTTCTTGGACCCATTTTTTCACATAGGTCACTACATTGCCAATTTCACTAAATTGGCAAGCTAGTGGGCCCACTAACTTGCCAATTCGGTGAAATTGGCAACCTAACTTGGCCTGTTTAAAAAAATGGGTTTGAGAAATGGGGTCTCCTGGTGATGTAAATCACTAGGAGATCCCGTTTCTTGGACCCATTTTTTCAAACAGACCACTACATTCCCAATTTCACCAAATTGACAAGCTAGTGGGCCCACTAGCTTGCCAATTCAATGAAATTGGCAACCTAACTTGGCCTGTTTGAAAAAATGGGTCCAAGAAATGGGGTCTCTTAGTGATTTACATCATTGGGAGACCTCATTTCTTGGACCCATTTTTTCAAACAAGCCACTACATTTCCAATTTCACTGAATTGGCAAGCTAGTGGGCTTGTTTGAAAAAATGTGTCCAAGAAATGGTGTACATCACCAGGAGACCCCATTTATTGGACCCATTTTTTCAAACAAGCCACTACATTGCCAATTTCACCAAATTGGCAATCTAATGGGCCTGCTTAAAAAAATGGGTCCAAGAAATGGGGTACATCACTGGAAGATCCCATTTCTTGGACCCATTTTTTCAAACAGGCCAAGTTAGGTTGCCAATTTCACCAAATTAGCAAGCTAGTGGGCCCACTAGCTTGCCAGTTGACAAAGTGGCAACCTAACACAACCTGTTTGAAAAATGAGTCGAAAAGTAAGGGGTCTCTCGATGACAAATCACTTAGGAGACCCCATTTCTTGGAATCATTTTTCAAGCGAGGGCACTACATTCCCATTTTTCGCAAATTGGCAAGCTAGTGGGCTAGCTTGTCAGTGGAAATGAGTGGGAATGTAGTGGCTTTGTTGAAAAATAGGTCAGAAATGGGGGTCTCGATGAAGACTTTATTCTTGGACCCATTACCCTCAAGCGAACCAAGTTAGGTTGCCAATTCAATGAAATTGGCAATGTAGTGGCCTGTTTGAGAAAATGGGCCCAAGATATGGGGTGAAAAAACAAGCCCAGTAGCTTTCCAATTTAGTGAAATAGGAAATGTAGTGGCAAAATGGGGTCTCCTGGTGATGTAAATCACTGAGAGACACCATTTCTTAGACCCATTTTTTCAAATAGGCCAAGTTAGGTTGCCAATTTCACTGAATTGGCAAGCTAGTGGGCCCACTAGCTTGCCAATTTGGTGAAATTGGGAATGTAGTGGCCTATTTGAAAAAATGGATCCAAGAAATGGGGCCTATCACCGGGAGACCCCATTTCTTGGACCCATTTTTTCAAACATGCCCACTAGCTTGCCAATTCGGTGAAATTGGTAATGTAGTGGCTTATTTTAAAAAAATGGGTCCAAGAAATGGGGTCTCTCGATAATGTAAATCACTGAGAGACCCCATTTCTTGGACCCATTTTCTCAAACAGGCCAAGTTAGGTTTCCAATTTGGTGAAATTGGAAATGTAGTGGCTTGTTTGAAAAATGGGTCCAAGAAATGGGGTACACCGAGAGACCCTATTTCTTGGACCCATTTTTCAAACAAGCCACTACATTGCCAATTTGACCGAATTGGCAAGTTGTTGGGCCTATTTGAAAAAATGGGTCCAAGAAATGGGGTACATCACCGGGAGACCCCATTTCTTGGACCCATTTTTTCAAACAGGCCACTACGGGGTCTCCTAGTGATGGAAATCACCGAGAGACCCCATTTCTTGGACCCGTTTTTTCAAACAGGCCAAGTTAGGTTGCCAATTTCACCAGTGGCCTATTTGAAAAAAATGGATCCAATAAATGGGGTCTATCACTGGGAGACCCCATTTCTTGGACCCATTTTTTCAAACAGGGAAAGTTAGGTTGCCAATTTCATCGAATTAGCAAGCTAGTGGGCCCACTAGCTTGCCAATTTGGTGAAATTGACAACCTAACTTGGCCTATTTTAAAAAATGGGTCCAAGAAACGGGGTCTCTTGGTGATGTAGCCCATTTCTTGGACCCATTTTTTCAAACAAGCCCACTAGCTTGCCAATTTGGTGAAATTGGCAATGTAGTGGCTTGTGTTGAAAAAATGGGTCCAAGAAATGGGGTATCCCGATGATGTAAATCACTGAGAGACCCCATTTATTGGACCCATTTTTTCAAACAGGCCAAGTTAGGTTGTCAATTTCACTGAATTGGAAAGCTATTTGGCCCACTAGCTTGCCAATTCAGTGAAATTGGAAATAGGTTGCCAATTTCATTGAATTGGCAAGCTAGTGGGCCCAATAGCTTGCCAATTCGGTGAAATTGGGAACATAGTCGCTTGCTTGAAAAAATGGGTATAATAAATGGGGTCTCCCGATGATTTACATCACTAGGAGACCCCATTTCTTGGACCCATTTTTTCAAAGTGGCCAAGTTAAGTTGCCAATTCGGTGAAATTTGCAATGTAGTGGCCTGTTTGAAAAAATGGATCTAAGAAATGGGGTCTCCTAGTGATGTACCTCATTTCTTGGACCCATTTTTCCAAACAAGCCACTAGGTTTCCAATTTCACCAAAATTGGTAAGCTAGTGGGCCCACTAGCTTGCCAATTCGGTGAAATTGGCAATCTATTGGGTCCAAGAAATGGAGTCTCCCAGTGATTTACATATGAGTTGTCATATGGTGCATAATGCAATACATGCTATACATAAAATCACTAGGTACATGTCTTTGGGTAGTAAGCACCCAAAATTGAAGCAATAAGAATTTAGTATCAATAATTCATGGTTAACAAAAGGTAGCTAGTTGCAGGTGAGTAGGTCGAAAGTCAAAAATAACTTTGTGGATGGAGAGGAGTAGTGTAACTATATATATGAATTTTTATGGCTTGTTGGTCCATATGAAAGAGAAAGGACACCCATATACTATGAGAACATCTATTTATTATAGTCTAAGAAAATTCAAAGGCACCCTCTCTAATTAAGGATGTTAAATATTTAGAAAATAGAAAGGATTCGCTTGTGTGTATACCCATTCTTATGGGAGACGCCAAGGATGGGTCTACTTTGAGAAATGGTACCAATTTCCTTGTAGATGGAATTTGTGGAGGCTGGATTGAAGATGGCTCCCCTAGGTTAGGGAAGAATTGTGGTACTGATGGCAATGTAGTAGGTAATAGTGATAATGACCGTCCCTATTTCTATAGGATGGGGGATGCAAATATTAAATTATAAAAATAAAGAATTCTCAGAAGATTAATCAGCAATGTTAGGAAATTGTAACAAAAGTCCATCTCATGTGATAATTGAAGACATGAGAGTGGAGACATGTAAAAAATTGATATTGTAATTGTGTGTCCTCCAAACACGAAAGTACAGAATAACTAGGATGTAACCAAGAATGAGGGGGTCATGAATGCTTCCACTATTTTCTTAGAGTGTAGAAGTAGAGAACCCAAGGCCACAAATGAGTTTTCTAATAATAGTTATATTCAAATCCATGGAAAAAACACTAGATGTGAACAACCTTTAGATGGATTGAAAATACAATGTGTGTCACCTAAAAAGAGGAAGTATCCCTTCTTATCAGACTTGTATGCCAATGAAGATGTTACCTATAACAGAGAGAATACATCTGGTGTGGGAATACATTTTTGCATTTCAAATTCTATGGGGAAGTCCCAAGGAAAACAACCCAGAGATGATGAGAGAAATTTAGTCAAGAATCCAATAAAAGGGAGTATTTCTTGTGGAAAGGAACAAGGAGATGTGTGTAAAAATAATGATGCTCTAGGAATTGTTGCCCATGCTATAACCACTTTCTGCTAAGCCATGAGTACTATGTAGAATGTGGAAGATATATTTGTGATGTGGTTGGTAAAGCTCCTTATTATTGTAGCCAAGTGGTATACATTGGATGCTACTCAGTGTGTAAAGAGTTAGTTGCTAGTTCATTTGATCATATTGAAGATGGAAATGATTACTTAGAACCATTAAAAGATGAATTTACTAATTACAAGTCACAAAGTAAACTCAATCATGCTGGAAATTTAAAACATTCCACTCAGCAACCATCAAAGTCATGCAGAAAATTGCATTGTGGGGGTATGGAAATTGTTAATAACAAAGGAAAATGCAATATCTTGGAGTAGGCTATGGGAAATATTTCTATGAATGTTACTTGTCAACCTATAGAGGAAGAAGATTTGCAAGACCAACACAAGTTATTTGTTTCCTCACATGTTATATTGCTAGAGAATTTGGACAAAGATGTGAACCCATCAGATGTATTAAGTATCATTTTCCAAGCGGGTGTGGATTTTGTGGAGGTAATATATGTCTCACCACCTCAAATTTTCTAAAAGTTTACAAGAGGCATTGTTTTCTTTGAAGACCAAGAAAGCTTCTAGAGGGTGTTTGCATTTTTCTAGAATGAAAACATTATAATTACATCTTCAAATGGAAGGTAACAACATGTACTCCCTTTATTTCCCAAGTATTGAATATGAAATGGTATTTGATTACATGTCATTATTTTTTAACAACCTTATATCTCTCATTCCTCTCTAGTTATTTCCCTTTCTCTCTACCTCTCCCATCTCTATGTCTTGCAATCACCCCTTGTCTAGCTCTCCATCCCTCCTTAGTCATCTAGTTGTCTCTCTCAAGACTCTCTCTCAAGTCTCTATCTCTCTCCCTCCCTCTCTCTCCCTCTCTCCCTCTCTCTCTCTCTCTCTCACTCTCCATCTCCCTCTCAGACCTTTCCCTCAAGTTGTGAACTTATTTGTCTCATTTCATTCTATCTCTCCCCCATCTCTCTACCTCTCACCTCTCTTTCTCCCTCTCTCCCTCTCTCTCTCACTCTTCATCTCCCTCTTAGGCATTTCTCTCTTTCTCGCTCCCTCCATCTTTGGTCTCTCTCTCTCACACTCTCTCTCTCCATCTCCCTCTCTCTCCCTCTCTACCTCCCTCTCTCAGGTCTCTCCCACTCACTCTCTCCCTCTCTCTCTCAACCCTATACCTTATACCCTCAACCCTCATCCCTTGATACTTAAACCCTTAATCCCTTAATCCCTCAACCCTTAAACCCTCAACCCTTAAACCCTTAATCCCTTAACCCTTAAACCCTTAGTCCCTCAACCCCTAAACCCTCAACCCTTAAACCCTTAATACCTAAACCCTCTAACCTATACATTAAATTAGGTCAAACCTCAATTCTCAAACCTCTAGCCTATACGTTGGACCCTCAATCCTATACTATCAACCCTATACCCTCAACCCTTTATCCTCAACCCTTAAACCCTCAAACCCTTAACCCATCTACCCTCTAACCTATACATTAAACCAAGTCAACCCCCAATTATCATACCTTTTCCCTATACATTGGACCCTAAACCCTATACCTCAACCCTATACCCTCAACCTTATACCCTCAACCCTCATCGCTCAACCCTTAAAGAATTAATCTCTCAACCCTTAAACACTTAATCCAACAACCCTTAAATCCTTAATCCCTCAACCCTATATTGTCAACCCCATTCCTTTGAAGCATTTTTTCATACAACGAGCACTACCTTTTCAATGCATTTGCAATGACACAATGCCAAGGTAGTACTCATTGTATGAAAAAATGCCTCAAAGAAATGGGGTCTCATGGTGATGTACATCACCCTCAGACCCCATTTCTTTGAGGCTTTTTTTCATACAACGAGCAATACCTTGTTAGTTCTACCACATTGACGCATTGACAAGGTAGTGCTCATTGTATGAAAAAATGCCTCAAAGAAATGAGGTCTCACAATGATGTACATCAGCACAAGACCCCATTTCTTTAAGGAATTTTTTGATACAATGAGCACTAACTTTTCAATGCTACCACATTGATGCATTGACAAGGTAGTGCTCATTGTATGAAAAAATGCCTCAAAGAAATGGGGCCTCACGGTGATGGTCGTGTTGACAAGGTAGTGAGATTAGTGCTCGTTGTATGAAAAAATGCCTTCATAGAAATGGGGTCTGAACAATGAACACTAAGCTCACTACCTTGTTAATGCATTAATGTGGTAGCATTGATAAGGTAGTGCTTGTTGTCTGAAAAAATTCCTCAAAGAAATGGGGTCTCACAATGAGGGTTTAGGGCACAAGATTGAATTTATGGTTTAGGGTTTATTCTTTTGGTTAAGGGATAATGTTCAGGGTATAGGTTATAAGGTTGAGGGTATAGGGATGAGGTTTGAGGGTGTAGGGTTTAGGGTATAGGGATTAGGATTTATGATATTCAATATAGGGTTTGGGGGATTAAAAAAGAGGGTCAGATGGAGAGAGAGATAGGAAGATGTAAAGAGGGAAGGAGAGAGAGAGGTGATAGAGAGAGAAGTAGAGAGAAAAGGAGGAAGGTGGAGATATTGAGAGAGAAGAGAGAGGGAGAGAGAGAGTTAGATAGGGATAGGTTAGATAGAGAGAAGTAGAGAGGGAAGGTGGGTGGGAGGAAGGAAGGGAGGGAAAGGGCGAGATAAATAATATTAGAGAGGGAAGGAGGGGGGAGGGAGGGAGAGATAATGGTGCTTGATAAATAGTAGAGAGGGAAAGAGAGAGAGAGAGAGAGAAAGATAGGAGAGAGAGAGGAGGAAGGTGGGGAGATTGAGAGAGAGGGAGAGAGAGGGAAGAGGGGAGGAGGGAGGGAGAGGTAGAGATGGAGAGAGGGATATAGAGAGAAGTATATAGGGAAGGAGAGATAGTGAGGGAGAAGTAGACAGAGAGAATGGTGAGACAAAGAGTAGAGAGGAAAGAAGAGAGTGAGAGAAAGATGGAGAGAGAGAGAGAGAGGAGGATGGTTAGGAGATTGAGAGAGAGGGAAGGAGGGAGGGAGATGTAGAGATTGAGAGAAAGAGATAGAGATAAGTATATATAGGGAAGGAGAGATATAGAAGGGGGAGAAGGGAGGGAGAATTAGAGAGACACATATAGGGAGAGGAGGGAGGGAAGTGAGAGATATTGGTGAGATAGAGAGAAGTATATAGGGAAGGAGAGAGGAGGAAGGTGGGGAGATTGAGAGAGAGGGAGAGAGAGAGGCAAGAAGGGAGGGAGAGAGAGATATGGAGAGAGAGATAAAGAAGAAGTAGAGAGAGAGGGAGAGAGAGGGAGAGAGAGATGTGTTGCAAGAATGGAAAGATTGGAGGTGTTGTCATTGATGTCAACTGGTCAGCTGGTTATTCACTAGTTGTTGTTGGTTGTATATGTCGAGGATATTGAGAAAATTATAATAAAGATATATTGCAGGTGTTCAGTGGTCACTCCAATTTTTGGTCTAGATTTGCTCCTATGGTTGTGTGGTTCAGATATTCTTTTCATGGTTGTGAGAAGGTTCTATGTTTAGATGTGTGGTTGATGGTTCGTTGTACAATGCAAGTTGTGTTCACCAGTTGTGAACTATGATTTTCTATGTTTCTAGTTGAGGTCTAGGAGAAATGATGGTCTAGATTTCTCTTTGATGAAGTCTTATGACTTGCAGTTCTAGAGTTGTGGTGCCCTAGATCTATTGAAGATAATTCTGGTGTTTGGAAGATTCGTGCTTAATGGTTCTATGTGTTTTACACTGGATTGGCCAACCTCGTGTGAAATACTACTTTCAAAGATAATGAAGCATGTTGGATCTATTTGGGTCCCTTGAAGCGTGTGTTTGGGTCACCCTCATTCTAATTCCACACTAGGATGTTTTGGTGCCGACCTAATTTGAATTTGGATGTGGATAGCCGACTTTGGATATGTTTCAAAGTTGAAGATGGTATAAATGCAAGATGAGTTAATGATGAAGTGGAGATGCAAGAGTGAAGAAGAAGAGTGATAAAAGAAAAGAGAAAGTGAAATTTGATGCAACATTGATTCTATTTAATAAGAGTGTATGTGTGTGTGTGTGTGTGTGTGTTGTGAGTGTGGGAGATTAGTGTGAAGCTTAATGTTGATTTTTTGGATGCAGTGAGTAGAAGGCGAACTCTATCTTTCATGCAAGTTGATCGAGTGACTATGGTGGAATCATTTGTTGCATTGGGATTGTAGTCTCTCTATAACAAGTCTTCTTTGTCTTCTTTGTATCTTTGTGGTAGTGAGCCTCTGGGTTGTAGCCCTGTTGGACATTGAGTCCTTGTTCTAGATAGTGAGTCCTTATTTCAGGTAGTGAGCCTTATTTCAGGCACTGAACCTTGTTTCAGGCAGTGAGCCTTTTTGTAATCGACTTTGATATTATCTATAGTGTGATTTAATCCTCACTGTGGTTTTTCCCTCATTGGGTTTTCCACATAAATCTGGTGTTATTGTGTTTATGTGTTGGATTTGAGTTTCTGCGTTGCCATTGGATGATTAATCATTTAAGTAGTCTTATGTATTAGTTTTGATGATTGAATTAAAGGTTAAAATCTATGACAACTGATTCACCCCCCTCTTAGTTATCCTATTCAACAATTGGTGTCAGAGTGCAAGGTTCCTTGGTGAAGAGCTTAACCACTTGAGGAAGGTCTAGGATGGCTGGAAAAATGGTTTTTGATTATCCAAGGTTTGATGGAACTAACTATGGTATCTATAAAGTATTGATGGAAGAATATATGGAGTATTGCAGATATGATGTGGAGAAAGCTTACAAAAATCCTTACACTCCTCTTGCTAATGGTCTGAGTACACCTGAAGAAATCAAATCACATGAAGAAACAATAAGGTGAAGTTCATCTTGAAGAATAGTTTGGTACATTCTAAGTTGATTAAGGTTTAGAATTTGAAGACAACTAAGGAAGTCTAGGATGCTTTGGAAAGAGTGCACAATGGTGATGAAAGAGTTAAAGAAGCAAAATTACAGAACTTGGAAAAATAGTTTGATGTTCTACATATGTCTGAAGATGAGAATATTAAAGCTTATGTATAGAGAATGGATGAGATAGTGGCCAGAATGAAAGGACTTGGTGCTACTATGGATGAGACCAGGATTGTAAAGAAGATTCTCATAAATCTTCCTGATGCTTATAGTGAGAAGGTGAGTGCTATTGAGTAGACTATAGATTATTAGACTTGTACTAAGGATCTACTATTGGAATTTTTGACATCTTATGAGATGAGGAAGCCGAGTCTAAGGAATGGGTTTAAATCAGAGTTTGATTTTAAAGCTACAAAAGCTGAAGATCCAGATGAAGAAAACTTTGATGAAATAGAAGCTAACTTTGTAAGAAGAATGAGGAAAGGCTTCAGTAAGTATGAAGGTAAGTTTCCCTTTAAGTGCTTCGTTGTGGAGAAATAGGTCATTATGTTGCGAAGTGTCTGAAAAGAGCTAGAATAAATAAACAAAGATATGAGAAAGAAAAGAAAGGAAGATTAATAGAGCTTATTATGTGAATGAGAACGCTAGCATATTTGAAGAGGATTCAAAATATGAAGATCTTGATGATAATGAATACTTGTTCTTGGTGATTAAGGATGAAGCTACTTCTACTAATTCTTTAAGAAAGGTAAAAGAAAGCCCTCTAGAGAAGGAGAAAAATGAAGATTTGCAGAAAAGGATATGATCTTGTGTTCAAGGATGAGATATGTGAGATCTAGAAAGGATCTAGAACATTGATTGATACGGGAAATAAATCTAAAGGGAATATCTATCAACTTAAGGGTGTTGATGGACAATTTTTTATGACTTAGATTAATGATAGTGGGTTATGGCATAAGAGAATGTGTCATATGAATTTTGATAACTTGGCAAGGATCAGTGTTGTTCAGTCCATGAGAGATTTACCAAGAATTACAAAGCTTGTTAATGCTAGTTGCAAGAATTGTCAGTTTGGAAAGTAAGCAAGAAATCATTGCAGATCAAAGGAACAGTCCACTGCCAGAATAATGGATTTAGTTCATACAGATCTTTGTGGTCCTACAAGAGTAAGAAGACTACTTGGTGAAAGGTACTTTATGCTTTTAATTGATGATTATTCTAGATATACAGGGGTTACATTTCTTAGAGAGAAATCAAATGCATTGGATAGATTCAAGGCATTCAAAGCTATGGTTGAAAATGAAGTAAATTTGAATATAAAATGCTTAACATATGATAGAGGTGGAGAATTCACCTCCCATGAGTTTAAAATGTTTTGTGAAGTGCATGGAATAAAGATACATTTATCTTCTCTGAGAACTCAAAAAAATGGAATTATTGAAAGGAAAAATAGAACTATTCAAGAGGCTGCTAGATCAATGATTACTGAGGCTGGTTTACTAGAAGTTTACTGGAAAGAAGCTATTCATACTGTTGTTTATGTATTCAATTGAGTTCAAGCAAGAGAAAATATTACAAAGACTCCCTATGAGCTATGGCATGAAAGAATTCCTACAGTTAAATATTTCAAGGTATTTGGAAGCAAATGCTATATTAGAAGAGATGAAGAAACCTTGGGTAAGTTTGATGCAAGAAGTGATGAAGGTATTTTTCTTGGATATTCTACTAAAAGCAAGGCATATAGATGTTTCAATAAAATAATGAGAAAGATTGTAGAGAGCTCAAATGTGAAGGTTGATGAGACAATGAAGAATCCTATTGGCATTAATAGATATTTAATTGATGAGAATGATTGTGTAAGAATAGAAGAGATTGTGGAAGAACAAGAAAAATATGAGAAAGGGAAGCAAGATGAACAAAATGAAACAAAAAAAGATACTTTGGTGATGTCCCATAAGACACCAAAATATGTACAGAAGAATTATTTAGAAAGTGATATTATTGGAGACAAGTCAAAAGGAATGTTAACTAGAAGTAGAGTTGCTGCTAAAGTAAATCTATGTTTACTTTCTGAGATTGAACTGAGGACTGTATGTGAAGCTTGTAAAGATGAACATTGGAAGGAAGCTATGAAAGAAGAACTTATGCAGATTGAAAAGAATAAAACTTGGGAATAAGTCCCAAGACCAACACACAAAAACATCATTGGATCAAAATGAGTATTTAGAAATAAGTTGAATGAGAATGGAGAAGTTGTTAGGAAAAAAGCAAGGCTTGTGTAAAGGCTACTCACAGGTGGGAGGTATAGATTTCAAGAAAATTTTGCTTTGGTAGCAAGAATGGAAGCCATAAGGATGTTCTTGGTGTTTTCTACTCATAAAGACTTTAAGGTCTATTAGATGGTAGAGGGGAAATGATAAAATATGGGGAAGGAGATGCTTTATCCATCACAAGAATGGTACAAGCCAAAGTAGAACAAGATGCAAAAAACAAAGAAGACATTTTGCAATCATCATTCAAGAGGAGGATGTGCTCTAACTTGCACTTATGTGGATGATGTGGAATCCTCACATTAGAAGCCAAAGAAGTAAGAGAAGGAGAAGGAGCCACGGTAGATGCCAAATTTGTATGAGACATGTTGATGGGTTTAGGTAAAGGAGGAAGATCTGGTAAAGAGGTGATCAAGGGAAGCTCTGAATAAGGAGCAATGAGCACTTGCACCTACTTAGGGTGAGGCTCATCGAGATTTGTTGAAGAATCTAGAAGCAAAATAGAGGCAATGGGAACATAAGCAGGAATGAAAATGGAAGTAGGAGTGGATACAAAATTAGAAGCAAAAATATGAGGTGCATCCTCGAGCTTTTGTGAAGCTTCGTGCTCCCGATCAAATGCCTCTTGATGACATTTACGCTCACGTGTAAGTCGGTTGTGATAGCTATGGACACTAGGAGGAAAAACTTTAGAAGAATTTAGGAGATCTTGTTTCACTAGAGTAGGCTCATGAGGGTATCGTTCCATTGGAGGGGTGGTCTTCACAATTGTTGTCGATGGAAGGGTAGACTCATGAGGAGGAACAAGAGGAGGAAGGATAGAGACAAAGAAGAGGATCTCTGCCACATACCCCTTTCCTTTATTTATTTTAGAAATGGGTGGAGGAATAGGAGGGGGTTTTGGAGGTTGAGATGTAGGAACAACTCCATGTGTATGCTTCCCCTTACCATATAGGGTGGGTCAGGGATAGTGGGTAAGACAGGGTGTTGGAAGACTTGCAATTTAGACTTACGCAACATGAGTTTCTTTCCTTTTCATGTGTCAAGCATAGTAGAAGGAACTAAGGTCACAATTGAGAGTTGTGAAGTTGTAGAAGGAGAGGAAGAAGAAGGAGAAGGCCTATGGGTGAGATCTTACTTGTCCTTAGACTTTGAAGGTGCAGATGACAAGGAATGTTGTTTCACACACATGGAGGCCTTCATAGAAATTGCATAAGAAGAAGGTGGGAAAATAATATTAGGGGTTGAGCCTCCATTCTTGAACCTAAAGTAGGCCTTAACAAATAATTCCTTTCAAGGTGGCAAGGGTCCAACTGGAGTGGGCCATAAATGGTCTAGAGAAAATCCCCCATGCAACACAAGTGGTTTATATCTAGTATCTTGAATAGTATGCACCATGTCATCATGGGAAAATTTTAGACACTTATGGATAACTGAGGTGGCCACATTCATGGAGACTAGCCATGGAATGCCTAGTCTAACCCCGAACAAGTCAAATTTAGGTATCACAACAAATGGTACATCAAGAGATTTAGGCCCAACAAGGACCAACAAAGAAATTGAACCAATAGGTGGGACAAAAAGACCATCATGGGTATGAAGTGTGATCTTTGACTTAGCATACTTATCCTTATGTAAATTTATAATAAAGAGTTTCTCCTTTGTAATGACATTGACCCGACTAGTAGGGTCAACCATAGCATCAGTCACGATGTTATTGTTGAATTGAGTCAGTATGTATAACGAAGAAGGTTACCTATTAAGGGGCAAGTCATGTGGTGTGAATTTTATGTAGAGTACCTTATCCACATGAATTGAAGGAGGAATATGAGTGAACAAGACCACATTCATTTACTCAAAAGGGTTAAGATCAGCAAATGAGGAATCATATATTATTAGATTAGTAGAATGGGAAGGGAAAGGATATGTATATTTATAGCTAGTTGTTAGGATTGGCTACAAATTTATTTGAATTTTGTTTCTTACCATTGAGTCAAATGGTAACAGTGTCTATGTGGTCTTGGATGATGTGCCTAAGATACACATGACAAAATTTATGTGGATCATGTTGGGTGAATATTTTGTAATCAACTAACTGATTACAAAATGGTTATTTCAACCATAGTATTACAATATTAAATATCTCCTCTCAAAAAGGGGAGACTCCCTTCTTATTTCTCACTAAAAACAACTAGAAACTAACCTATATTATATATACTACATTTATCCATGGGTGTTCCCATTCATCCTTTTCTCTTGTTTCAGGAAAGATGTTTTCCTCTTACAAAAATTACAATGATAGTTTGTGATAATTAAACAATGTAATTAACCACAAGTACTAGTTTGAGCAATAATAACCAATATCTACTTCGATTAAATGAAAGAATAATAAAAAATGATATTGGTAAGTGTCTGTAGTGAGAAAACCCACAAAAGCACAAAGCCTTTTGATGCTTTCTATGATGATTTGAAAACAACAAGAATGGTATATATTGTAGCCCAAAGTATTCGATAATGCCACCAAAAGAACAAAATAATGTTGATAACAACCCGCAGCCCAAATTCATTAAATAATCACCAAAGTGCACACATAAACATAATATTCAAATATAATAATGTAGCCCAAAGTCTACAAAATCAGATTTGAATCCCCTTCTAGAACGTATGATATCACGCTACTTATTCAATCATGTACAAGATAATGCAATGAGAAATACATAAGAACAATCTCAATACATAACAAAGTAGATCCAAGGCAAAGATTGAATGTGAATTTTCTTCTTTTATTGATTCAAATCCGATTTACACCTCAAAAACAAAGTTTCAAAATGCTCTTTAATTGGGAAACACTTTGCTTCATTAGCTAAAAGGTCCTATTTACAACGTAGCTCCCTCATATATATAGAGGAGAGCCAAGAGCTATAATAGGAAAGTTACAACTAACTTGACTTATTCAACTATAGAGTCTGATTTGATTAAGGACTATGTTGTTTTTACATGTAATTGCATATTTACAAAAGACATGTAATATGTCATCTACAAAATACATATTGCATAAAGGGAAAAAGTTGGAAATAAACTATGGAATAGACATGTTCATTAATTCTTCATCATTTTTCTCCATGAAGTATTCATATTTCCTCAACACTGCTTGGACTTCTAAATCATCTCGTCTTGTGGTATGGATAGAGGCAGTGAGTACTCATGTGGTTGATTCCTCGATATTGATGCATGTTTTCCTGTGCCTCTCCAATATTATTTTCAGGTTATCCAAAGTTACTTAAAAATCCACCAATTTGTCAATTGAAGCTAATGAAAAAGCTTCATATTCAATCTCTTTCTAAATCAATGATGTGAATTATTGAATAACTTAATCAGTGGGAAGGACTTTTTGATGGTCATCTACCACCTAACAAGGCAACTCCTTGATTCTGGCAATGAGATCTAATTCTATGTCTTTTCCTACCTCTTTGTCTTCTTACAAATCTTTGATGAGCTCACTGATGACATCCTTTTTATGTTTCATTATTTTTCAAATTTTAATGAGCATATTTCTATTGGGAATCACCCTAATTTTTACCAACACATCAAGCTTGAGATCTTTCATTTTATTCCAAGCTTCATAACTTTTCTCTAACTCTTGCAAATTCTAGGATAATGTATCAATTTTTTCTCTCAAACCTACCTTCACATTCTCCATATTGTTAATCCTTTCAATAGAAGATTTTAGTAATTGTGTACCTTGGGACAATATCTTATCAATCCATTCAGTGAAGCTCTACCCTATGCATGTGTCCTCTTAGCCTTTTGAATTGTAGGATCCTCTATAGTTGTAGCAATGGGCCCAATTGACTTAGAAGATTGGGTTATCTTCTAGAGCACCGAAGTAAGTTATTCCACCCTAGCCTTCAACTGATCTTTGAAAATATTTTCCTTGTCATACTTCTCAATTAGAGAAGCCAATGTTGTATGTGCATCTTACTTCGCACTTTCATGCATCCTTTTTCCTAGCTCTATCCTGGTGATAAAGTAATCTAACAAATCAACTTCCTCTATAGCTTTATCAGGAGGAGGTTGTGCTACCTTTGCATATTTGTAACCTTATTTTTCAACCAACACCCTCTAATGAGTTTTGGCCTTCTTCATAGTGTTTGTATTTATAAGAACAAATTGGCCAAAGTCAAAGTCATTTGCAGAGACGGCTTGCTTCTTCCTCTTAGGTGTTTTAGATACCAACCAAGGGGGAAGAGGAGAAGAACCTCCTTTTGGACCTACCACCATGGTTTGAGTTTATGGTGTTGTATCCACAACAATGGTGGTTACTAGAGGTGGAGTGTTGGTCAAAACTATAGCCGAAAGTTCCACATTAGACAATGTAGACACTTAAAATTGTCCTAAATGATATTATACACTTGAATCTAATTACTAATGTCGTTTCCTCCTAAATTTCATCTCCTTTTTGACTATTTAATTAAATGATCCTAGTTGTTTAATTAAATGTATCAACTTCTCCTATTAATCAAATGATCACTTGATTAATTCAGCCCCTTTCACTTTAATTCCCATCTTATTTAATTGAGTAATGCAAATTATTTGATTAGATTGCTTATGTCCTCTCATTTCATTAAATAATCTTAATTATTTAATTAAATTTCATTTGAACCCTTTTCATTAAATAAATTAATTATTTAAGGATAATCCTAAATTCACTCAACTTGCACAATTCAAATTTTGTTTTAATTAACTAATTACTAATTTTCCCTCACCCTCCCACTTGCAAGGGAATATTCCCATGGAATATTACTCCTTTGCACATTCCTCCACTTGCATGGGAATATTCCCTTAGAATATCCTCCCATTTGAGCTCCAAAAAAGGGAATATTCTTTTCTAACAAAATTTCTAACAACTTTGAAAGTGTGTTTGTTTGAATCATTATGAGCCATTGATTGACTCTTTGATCCATGTGATATTGCATTCTCATCCATTGATGAGAATCCTTGATCCATATCTTCACCTCTGATTACATCTTAACCCTTGATTCACCATTTTCTCCTAGAAATACTTCACATTTTGGAGAGAAATGGATCCACTTCCATCAAAGCGAAGTTATGTTGCATGTTTGAATACTATCTTTATTCATCCTTGCATCCACTACTAGCTTTTTCATCCATCCTTAGCATAGTTTCTTCAATATTATAATTATTTTCATCAATGGAGTTTGATTAGATGCTCATTTTATCAAAGGGATTAGGAAAGGGTTGCCATTCCACATCAATGCAACACCAATTCCCCAATAGGATAGGGTTTGAAGCATTTAGCTAGGATTTGTTTATGCATTTCTTTATTGTTTTTCTTAAATGGATTCTTTGTTAATTATTTTCAAACATTTCATTGGGATTGTAGCTTAGTGAAATATTACTTAAATTTGTATGGATCTGGTGTATTTAGCCATTAATATGATTACAATCACATTTTCTTGATTTTTTGATTTTTTTGATTTTTTGAAAGTTTATGCTCATGTTGAACCTCTTGGTGGTGTTGATGTAGCCACTTCTAGTATTGATATAGATTTTGTTTCTATCATGATGTGCCAATGATATCCTTCTTGGAGGAGTTGTTTTGCTAAGATACAGGTGCTTGAATTCAACCCCTGGATTTTTTTGTCTTCTTTATCGATATCAGAGTTAACCTTACCTAGATGTGCACATTGCAATAGAGTGCCCTTAGAGTTCTTATGATAAAGAGTTGCTTCCAATACATGGTCAATACGAGAGTTGGATACCTGCATAGATGTCGAAGTGGATGGTGGAATGCATTAAGGGATACAAGATGCAGATGGATTGGTCGATAATCTGGAATCTTTGATTCTCCAAACTTGGGATGATGAGCAATGATGGGTGGATATGGAGATTCAATTGGGATCAACTTCTTGATATACATTGTAGGTATTTCTTGAAGCTTTCTTTTGTATTGATGGACAGTTTTGATGGATACGTTTCCATTTTTGACTTTTCCCCATAGTTTCTTTGACTAATGGGGTATGACAAGGATGATTTCCTTTATTTTTCTTTGGTATCCATTTGAATTTTTCTTGTCCATTTTTCTTTATCGATTCTTTTGGTTCAATAATTTTCTCTTTTCTTTGATATAGACCTTTTTCTTGTGGTTGGTCCCAATTAGTGGGTGGAATGGTTGGAGTGTTGGTAGCCATTTCATCACAAGGAATCTTTGTGCTCTCCATGTTGGTGTTTGCACTAGATCAATTTTCCCCTAGTATTATAGGAGTATTACTGGCATGCTTTGATTTTGTTGCTGACAAACCATTTACTTGTTGTTCAAGATTGTTTAGCTTTGTTTATTTTCGATAATGCTTGATATCCTCGTACTAACTTTCTTCAATCTATATGGAGGATGTGTCTGATTTTGATGCACTATTAAAAAGGTGTTGATCCTTTATAATCCATATAGGAGTCTTCCCCATGATCCATTTTTGCTTGCTCTTCAAAGGATGTTTCTGATTCATCATCCATATAGAGGTCTTCTTCATGATCAATTTTTGATATGTCTGTGAATTGTGCTATGCCTTGATCATGTGTAAAGATATTAAGAGTAGGAGACTCTTGTTCCTTGGTAATGATATCAAGAGTATGAGACTCTTGTTTTGAATGAAGATCATCTACATATCCATTAGGAGTAAGCATCTCATGGGTAGATGGAGGAGTATGTGATATATGAATATGATCATTATTTGCAACATCTTGTATGGATTGGAGAATACCTAGTAGATCATGGTAGTATCTTGGAAATATGGATCCTTGATCTTGACTCTATGTGGTGTTATCTTCAATATGCTTTGGTTCATGTTCTTTATATGGATCAATTTCAAAGGATGGATGTTTGCAAAGGGTTCTTGAATATCTTCATTATTCATAGGTATTGGATCAATATTTTCTTGATCTTCAAGCGAATTTGGATCAAGTGTTGAATTAAGGATTTCTTCAATATCGGTAACCATGAGGTCAAATGATGTCAATATGTCTTGGAAAGGACCATTGCTAGACTTTGGTGAAAGATGTTGATCATGCTTTGGAATAAATTCTTGAGGTATATCATCTAACTCATTGGGTGATGTAGAGACATTGTCAATATGATCACTGGCGGATGAATCTTTAATTTTATCCTCAACAATTGTGGTAGAAACCTTGTCGATGTCTTCAACCATGAGATCAAATGATGTTAAGTTTTCTTGGAATGAATCATTGTTAGATATTGGTAATGGATTCTAATCTTGATTATGAAGCGGATCTTTAGGTATGTTGATTTTCTCATTGAATGAGGTAGAAACTTCTTCAATGTGATCATTGGTGGATGGATCTTGATCATTATCCTCAACACTTGAGGTTGAGATACTGTCAATGTTATCATTAGTGGTTGAACCTTGAAGGTTGTCTTCAATAGTTATTTCTCCTTGATCAATAAGGTCTTGGATGAGATATTTGAGTTTAATACAGTTTGATGTGTCATGACCTTTTTCTCTATGATATTCACAATAAGTCGTGTCATCATGATATGAAAAATTGAAGATAGGTTCGTAATTACCAAATGATTTTGGAAGTGTGATAAGTTTAGCATGGAATAACATGTTTAATGTTGATTGAATTAGCTCCCCTAAATGAGTGTATTCACGTTTGGTGATGGGGTTGCTATCTTGTGAAGCTTGTGCTTGTTGTGTTTGATCTTGTTGAGATTGATCGTGTTGACCCATTTCAAGGACCTCTTGATGATGTCTATGTTGGACTCAGGGAACACTGAGAAGGGGGGGTGAATCAGTGTTCAACAAATTTAACAATTAAATCTAGATCTTAAACCATTCACACCACATAAACATAAATAAATATGCAAGCACATGAACAAGATAATCAAGGTACCATAACACCAATATTTTTATGTGGAAGCCCTATAGGGGAAAAACCATGGTGGAGATTAATCCACAATTATACTCTGTTAAAAGTATGAACAAAAGGGAATACACTTGCATTTAGGCACACTGCCTAGAGCTTGCTGCTCAAGATAAGGAAGACTCACTGCCTTAGAAATTTTTTGTGATTACAACAAAAATTGAACTGAGAAGATAGAATCTCCAAATGCCTGGATTCAGTTCCAATAAAGCTTAGTGGACGATCTTCAACCCTTTTGACTGATTCTGTATTTCTGCTCTGCTCTTCTTTATTTTTCTACCCTTCTGAAACTATGCATAGATCTCTCAATCACTCTTCTAATAATCGCACACACACTTGTTTTGCTCTTCCCACATATTCACATACTTTCACTCTTTCTCTTTTCTCCTCCCCTACAAAATGAATTACCAATCTCATATATATATCCGCTAACAAAGATTTCATCACTTCAAGTCAGCTTTAAATATCCTTCAATGGTTAGCTCAAATCACAAATTAAATTTAATGCGCACCCACCAAAGTTGGCTAAGACATAGCTAGAACCCAAAAAAAAATAACCAACACAAGAAATAATTAATTAAGTACTCCTTATACATCCGCGACATGCAACATTCACTAGGTCGGCCAGAATGAGCAAATAAACAGAAAAACATCCTGCCAAAGCATTCAACCGGATCTCCTAACTCGTACACTGATCAATGCAACATCAGAAAAATTAACAACAAGATAGTGTAGATGCTTAAAAAACTCTCTCGGAGATCCGCAACTCAAAATGATGATTCGGTGAGGCATACAAATCGACTAACTGACGGATACCATGTTCTTCATACTTTTCTGCTAGTAGAACATTGATCTTTACATATCTTTCCAATACGGATAAATTATGATTTGCAGACCGGAGGGATGACTTCGGTTGCCATCAATGACAACACTAGAAGCCACATGCCATCAAACAATCCATATTCCAACAATCTCCCCCTTTGGCATTGATGGAAACACTTAGTGAAAAATGACTAAGTGTCAAAATTCAAAATTTCAAAACTCAAACTCCCCCTTAGAATGATAAAGCATTTTTCACTGCTCTCCTCCCCCTTTGAAATAAATGACAAATATATCCTTCACTAAGCTCTCTCTCCCCCTTTCAAAAATTCAAAATTTGAAGCGCAACTGTTACACAAATAAGAAAATTATTTTATACTTATCTTTCATCTCTGGAAGAAATTTCTTCCAAGCATCTACTGCAATCCCAATAATTATTATCAAAATGTTGTTTCTAATGTCCTATTGATGATCTAGATAAGGGATTCTGGAATCGTAATTGCTTCGTCCAACTTATCTCCTTTCCTCAGGATCTCAGTTTTCTACTCCAATCTGCATTCAGTTAGATCCTTCACTTTCCAAAAAGTGTCCATAAGAGTGTTTTTGGAAAAATGAACCTTTGCATGCTCAGCCTACAACTCATGAATATTTTTCTTGACTGCTCCATCCTGGTCCTGAAACATATTGTAGTCCTAACCAATTTTGTTCAACTCACTCATAATCTTCTCCAGCTTGTCTTGGTATTTACCAACTACATGAGGCCACCAAAGACAATAATCGTAGATCTTATTTGCTGAGTCAATGCATTGCCTTAACACATTCATTTTCTTTTTTAGTTTGGTAAGGAACAACCTAAACTGCTCCTTCAAATGTAGAATTACTTCTTCCTCTTTCCTTTCCTAAGGAACAGAGGCCATAGCCTCCCTGATACATTCAATCAACTCTTCTGGAAGTACATTCTGGAAACTTTCCAATTCAATGTTGTTGTGCACAAAGTAACTGCCTAGAGTGTCCTCAATCAAGTCATATTCATATGAGGGTCCATCTGACCATATGTCAAAAATATTTTGCATTCCATCTTCCTCCTGAATAATCTGTAGTATCTTTGTTTTGAATAAAGCACCTTCAAGCCACTTCAATTCACCGGCTGGCAACAAATTTCTCACAACCCTAATCTTTCCACTGCTATACTCATCCAAATTCACCATTCCTTTTATTTGCTTCATTTTCCTTTCTGTATGGAACAATTTTTTCTACCGAGCACAAAATTAAAAATTCTACAAGCAACTAAAATACCTGAAAAATTCGCCAACGAATTTGCTTTACTCCTTTGAAATTTCGCTACAAAGGCTTTCCTTCTATTCTTCTTCAATGCAAGGTGACAAATGAGGGTTCCGAATACCCTTTTATAACTTCACACACCTGACCTTTTCACCGCATTAAATACTTTTCCCTGGGAGTTCCGAGTACTCTATTTTCTCATGTAGCAAAAGAAAAAATTGTCTGCAAACCTTCTACTTCTCATGTTTTTGCATAAGCAATCACTGATGCATTTGCAAAAAATTATCATAGCTAGTACTGACAATTTCCTACATTTCGGTGCCAGCTACCGACAGGGGGTCAAAGGATTTTCCTTGAAAAAATCCCCCTAGGCCAAAGGCTTAAGATCAATTTCTGGAGGAATTACTGGAGGTTGCTTCCAGTACAGTCTTATTTCCTTCATCAAATTCACTCTTCTTTACCCACAATTTCTTCATCTGATCTCTTATCTCTTCCATAGTCACTTTTCCTTTCCTTTGTTATCATTTTGCAAAACTCTTCCTCTGTATACTAGACCTCTTCTATCCATGTTTATGTTCCTGCAGAATCTTGCAATGTGACCAAATCTGTTGCAATTGTAACACACCATATTTCTTTGTCTAGACCATTCATTCCATTGGTTTCCCTTTGATCTACACTGATTAGCAATATGCCCAAATTTTCCATAGGTGTAGCATTTAACATTTCTTATACTGGCATACATACTTCTGCACTCAACTGACTTGTGAACAAAATTTTTGCAACTAAAAAACTGACTGGGAAATGATGGACTGCTTGAATTTATTTTACCTCTACACTGAGAAGCCATATGACCAAATTTATTGTAAGAAAAGTAGTAACCATTAAAAATTTGATCATTGGGTTGTCTTATCGAATACCTTCTGCCTTTGATCATATGATTTCTTTGTCTAGAATCCTTATGTTTAGATCCAGAGCTTTCTTCCTTCTCATATCCAAGAACTCGCTTATCATTTGCATCCTTTTATCCTTTAGTCAACTCATCAAGCTTAGCAGAACTGATCCTGAACTTCTCCTTGTATTCGTTTGCAGTAGTGAGTTCATCTATGAGAATAACTATATGTCTTTCAAGATCTTGTTCATTATTTATGGATTGTTGTAGTTTAATCTCCATCTGAATGAATCCACTATTTACTCTGTTGTATTCTTCAGATTTTTCTTTAAAGGACTGGGCCAGATTCTCCTCATTCTTCTTCCTTTCTTCAATCTCTTTATTCAGCTTCATTACCACAGATTCCATCTTAAGCTTTAGAGTAGCATTGTCCCTAGCAAGTTTTTCACATTCTTCAGTTATTTCTTTTAGGGTTTGATTTAGGTGAACATCTTCCAAGCTTTTATTTTCTTTCAGCTTTAGCTGATCAAAAGGTTCCTTCCTCTTTTCTCTTGACTCATTGATTTTATCCTTCAATGATTGAATGAATTTCTCAGCATCCACAAGATTTTCTTTTAATTCCATGACTTCTACTTTAGACTGATCAAGATCATCAAGTGCCACCATAAGCTGCTATTGAAGACCGCCAGATGCCATTGCAATTCAAGATCCACCTCAAGTTGTTAAACTTTATGTAGAGGAACCTTGCTCTGATACCAATTGTTGGACTCAGGGAACACTGAGAGGGGGGGGTGAATTAGTGTTCAAAAAATTTAACAATTAAATCTAGATCTTAAGCCATTCACACCACATAAATAGAAATAAAGATGCAAGCACATGAAAAAGATAATCAAGGCACCATAACACCAATATTTTTACGTGGAAACCTTGTTAGGGGAAAAACCACGGTGGAGATTAATCCACAATTATACTCTGTTAAAAGTATGAACAAAAGGGAATGCACTTGCATTTAGGCACACTTCCTAGAGCTCACTACTCAAGACAAGGAAGGATCACTGCCTTACAAAGTGTTTGTGATTACAACAAAAATTGAACTGAGAAGATAGCATCTCCAAATGCCTGGATTTAGTTCCAATGAAGCTCAATGGACGATCTTCAACCCTTCTGATTGATTATGTATTTCTGCTCTGCTCTTCTCTATTTTTCTACCCTTCTGAAACTATGCATAGATCTCTCAATCACTCTTCTAATACTTGCACACACACCTATTTTCCTCTTCACACATATTCGCATACTTTCACCCTTTCTCTTTTCTCCTCCCCTACAAAATGAATTACCGATCTCTTATATATATTTGCTAACAAAGATTTCATTGCTTCAAGTTGGCTTTAACAAAACATGAAATATCCTTCAATGGTTAGCTCAAATCACAAATTAAATTTAATGTGCACCCACCAAAGTCAACTAAGACATAGCTAGAACCCCAAAAAAAAAACCAACACAAGAAATAATTAATTAAGTACTCCTTATACATCTGCGACATGCGACATTCACTAGGTCGACCATAATGAGCAAATAAACAGAAAAAACATCCTGCCAAAGCATTCAACCGGATCTCCTAACTCGTACACTAATCAATGCAACATAACAAAACTTAACAACAAGATAATTTAGATTCTTAACAAACTCTCTTGGAGATCTACAACTCAAAATGATGACCCGGTGAGGCATACAAATCGACTAACTGACGAATACCCTATTTTTCATACTTTTCTGTCAGTAGAACACTGATCTTTACATATCTTGTCAGTACAGATAAATTTTGATCTGCGGACCAGAGGGATGACTTCGGTTGCCATCAATGACAACACTAGAAGCCACATGTCATCAAACAAGCCATATGGAAACAGTCTAAATGACTTATAGAGAAAGGAATGGGGCATTGATCATTATCTCTTTTTTTTTGTGCTTGTGGGATGTTCTTGTAAAATAATCTTGGTGAATACTTAGTTTGTGTAGGGAGGGAATTTTGAATAGATTGTTGACTATTGTGTATGCTTTGGTCTGAAATATTATAAACTTCTATAACTACATTCCAACAAGGTTTTTGTATGTCAACGTGCGAACAAGGACTATCCTATTTGTTTGTAGAGTCAAAGTTCATTGCACTAGATACAATGCCATCCTGGTTAAATTGATATCTTGATGCATCGTATCTATGTGTTATATCAAAAATAAGGAATGGTATGTAGTTAATATCCCAATCCCAGAAATAAGAAGATAATCTCTCTCATCACCATATCTAATAAATTCTCAAACGATCATAGGCTTGTTGGACTTTTAAATCAATCTCAAAATTAATGTTTAATCAATATCCATCTCATTCATCTACTTCTATCTCATTCCCATTATATCTTATTCTTCTATTCTAAAATTTCTATCTAGGTATCAAATCTTTGTGATATATCAAAATATACATGAGGCTACCCATGGCTGATGACTATCT
>VDFB02362533.1:95109-147325 GCA_007258455.2 Sequoia sempervirens | reverse complement strand
AATGCTTTCAACAATTGTGGTGGGGATATTGTCAATGCTATCACCAGTGGTTGAATGTTCATCGGTATCCCCAATAATTATCAATTTTTGTGTTTGTGCTTGTGTTTGTTGGGTAGCTTGAGCAGTGTGGGTAGGTTGATATTGTTGAAGCGCTTGTTGGTATGCTTGATGTGCTTTTAGTATGATGTTACAATATTGACTTATTGCACTCGGTTTTGCTGGTAGTGGTGGTGTATTTGGAATTGTGTTGGATGTAGTACCAAGTTGTTGAGATACGCTTGGAGCGATCATGGTAGTGATGGGTTGAGATATGATGGGTGTGATAGGGGTGGATGGAGTGATTGAGGTGATAGGAATGGTCAGAATGACCAAGGTGATAGGTCCTTGGGAGACCATGTTTTGATCTGTCATGATTGATGTTGTCATTTGATTAGATACCATCTGTTGGTGTGATGTTGATGGTATATCCAAAGGATTTGATGTGATGACTTGATTGGTGTTAGGTGGATTGATTTGGATGGAGTGATTTGTGCTAGGTAAAGGGGGAAGCCCTAAACCAAGAAATGATGTTGATATGGGTAATGGTGGTGGAGATGTCTCTTGGTGTAATGACTCAACTATTTTGGTAAGTGTAGCAATTTGATCTAGCCAAATTTGTTCTTGATTTCGATCTTGACTCCCTTGATATAGTTTATTTGGCTTGTGTTTAAGTAGATTTGGAGTGTGTACTTGTGTTTGATTTTGGACAACGTTCTAATTTGGGATGACACTCAGATTTAGCATGATAGGTTGAAATTGAAGATTGTTGATGTTGGGAATTGCATTGCCTTGTTTTAGGTAACTCTGATCTTACATTGTGTCACCTTGTCTTGGAGTCGTTAACATCTTGTTTGTACTTTGAACAACATTTGTATGATTTTCAACCATATTTATCCCAAAGTTTTCCAGATTCATGTTTCAAAAACTTATTCTTGGTACATTCTCATTTGGCATGTAGGGATTTTATGGGATGACGTTTGTTTGAAGGCTCATGCATTGATTGTTCGGTTGGCAGACTTGTAGGTTTGGATTTAGATCTACCATTGCAAAATGTGTTCCAATTTTTGATTTGGGCATACTCACACTTGTTGTGCCATTGACATTTGTAGAAGGTAATGATCCCATGTATGGATTGTATAAGTGTGAGTTTTGATAATCAATCGACATTGTAAGGCTTTGAAAGTTCAATTGATTTGAATTACTCATGATGTATGGATCAAGTTTGTATTCCATGTTCCTCTTGTGTTTTGACCTTGTTTGTAAAAGTGACCTCTAAGGTTCTTAGGACTAATGACGAGATGAAGGATGAAAGGGGGTAAATGATATGAGTGTTGAATGTTTAGGAACTTTGGATCAATGCTAGACTTAGGGTTTGATTTTGATTGGTTTGATTGGTTAATGAACTTGTAAAACCTAAGATGTTAGATTTTATCTTAGGATGAAGTTTTTAAAAGGATTAATAATTTAATTAAATGTATGAGAAATGATGCATTCCCACACACCTAACTAAACAAGGTGATTTTGATTTTGATGACTTAACTAAGTCTAGAATGATGTTTCCAAAATCTCTAAAGTTGTTTGGTGGGATGGGATGGTAAATGTTTGGATGAATGAAGTGTTTTGATTTGATCCTAAATGAACCTAGGAAGGACTTGTTTACTAGGCCAAGCTAGTGAAGAACATGCCTTTCTCTAAGATTAATTCAAAATCAAAAGACCAATGTTTGAATGAAAACCATACGACCAAAAGATGTCAAGCACATGTGTGGGGTCCAATTGATTTAATGTTTGATTAATGGATTATTTTTACCACAAAAACTTCTTGATTAGCTTTTCAAACTAAGATGTCCAATGTCTTAATTCCTTCAAACCCCACAAGATATGTTATGTGGAAATTCAATGAACTTAAGGCAAGGGTTTTCCTATTGTTTACTTAAGTAGACAAATTGAGATGTAATCCAATGTTTAGAAACCTCTAAGGATGTAAATCCCAAGGGAAAGCAATAACATATGGGTTGATTCAATTGTATTTGTCTCCAAAAGGGTTTGAAATTTGGATGATTATGTTAAGTGTTTGTTTTCAAGGTGATTTTGAACAAGCAATGTGTTTATGACTCACAAGCAATATAACACCCTATCTCAATTGGTACATTTTTCTTGGTGGGCTTGCCTCATGCCCTTCATAGTAGAAGAGATGACCTTGCATGCAACCAAGGACAAAATATAAAGGTATGTTAAGAATGAAGTATTAACCTCTATATTTCAACCAAGATCGGACATGGCAAGTAACTTCTTGGAATCTAAGTTCCAATGCACCACTTTGATAAACTCATTGGATGGATGGGTGAGCTTCTACAAACAAGGTTCTTAATGACACAACACTGGGGACATGGCACCTTGCGAGCATCCAACAAGCCACTAAAGGCTTTAATTAATCCTACTAGGGGCTCTTATACGTTTTACGGTAGTACCCCATATTGAAAGACATTGTACGGCTAAGGCCTACATACCATGAGGACTTGATAGTTTAGTCTTATCCATTTATAAACTGGCCCAAATGAAAAAATGGCTGGAGTCGCCTTCGAGTTCTCCTTTCGGATGTGTCTCTTAGGCAGGCCCCTCTAAAGGTAAACAAAAGTGAATAAACTTATTCATAGTTTGATCAACCTTTGTTTAGAAACAAAGGGAGAACACATGCAATAAATTCATTCACACTTGCACAAGATTTTGTTCAATTTTAAACCCAAAAATGAAGTGTGGAGGTGATTTCTTTGTCTTAACCTAAAATCATGAAAAAGTCCTTTTGATTCTCAAGATCGCTATAAAGCGCAAGAGAAGCACATACGTCCTTTTTCAATGAAGTTAGTTCAAGTAAACTTTCACAAAGCAATGTATCACATGTTAATTTTGGATCTCACAAAGCAATAATGAATTCATTTTAAAGCACCAAAGGACAAATGAGATTTGTCTTGTTCAATTGTTAACCAAAAAAATAAACTTTAGTAAGTTGTAGTCCTAATGTTCATTTTAAACCCTTTGCAACAAGAATTTGAAAGTTCTTTTTAAAGCCCAAATGAATTTATTATATCCTAAGCATGAAAAGGATGACAACTTTTCCTTAAGAAGAATAATGAATCCTTAAAAAGTGTTAAACAAACATTATAGTGTTTAAAAACACTTGTTACAATGATGTGATAATGCTTTTTCTTTGACTTCCATGCTCCATGATCATTTAAAACCTACAATACAAGATCAAAATGTTAGATGACATCAAGGAACAAAAAGATATGAAGGTTAGATAAATGATTAAGAAAAAAACCCTAAAATTTAGATCAAGTTTCATTGTGATTTGACATTAAGTGAAAATTTGAAAATTTAAACTCTACCAAAATTAATAATAACCTACACCATTGGATAGCTTATGAAATTCTACCCCATTTAAAAAAAAAGCTTCGAAAAAGGCCAAAAAATGACCAAGATATGGCCATTTTAAATTTGCATGAAAAAGCAAAAAAAATCCCAGTAGTGCAGTTTGTGATGGCGGCGTTGTTTGGGGTTCAAATAGCGACACTGGAGCTCAAATAGAAATGCTAGAGCTTCAAATAGTGACGCTGGAGCTCAAACAATGATGCTAGAGATCAAACAGTGACACTAGAGCCAAAAGGGACACTGTTTAGGTTCCAATAGTGACACTGGGGCTCAAACAACGATGCTAGAGCTTCAAACAACAATGTTGAAGCTCAAACAATGATGCTAGAGCCAAACGTGGCATTGTTTGCAGTTTTCATCGGTGCTATATGGCACCGCTGGGCTACTAGTGGCTCTGTTTCCTGTAAATGCATAAAATAGCAGAAAAGCACAAATATTTGATGAAAAAACGTTATTTAAACTTTGGTTTTCCCTCCTAGCGCCAAAATGTGAACCTAAATCCTAATACCTACAAAACACAATGAATAAACACATTTATAAGATCAAATGCAAGTTAGAATAGAGGTTCCCCATAGAATCCATTAACAAAACTCAAAATAGGAATGAAAAGAAGAAAATAATGAATGAACAAGAAAGTAGATCAAATCCTATTGAAAGTAATGCAAACTCTTGATCCCATGGAGGAATTGGTGCCAATTTGATGTGAAAATTGGCCCTTTCCCAACTCCAATGATGCAAGATTGATATGTGATGAAGAGTGATCCACTTTGTTGATGCTTGATGTATGCTCCAAGAGGAAAATTTGCATAAAACCTAACTATGCTTGGATGAATACTGATGATAAGTTGCTATGGATTTGAGTATAATAACTTTAGTCAAATTATGGATGATCAAATGAAGATATGAGCTCTTTACTTATAGATGAGATTGAAGGATGAATGTCCAAAATTGAGCAATGTGGGACTAACATTCATCCAATGGCAAGATGCCACTTGTCAACATGTGAATGGAGGAAGCTTGAGTACATTTTGATCCATGTGCAATTTTGAAATTTGAATTTTATGAGATGACATGTTTAGGGGGGATGAAAGATGAGTTAAATGCCAAGTGGGAGACATGTAAGAGACAATGTAAGAGCTTTAAATGCTTTGTTGGATGGACAAGTCAATTTGGGGGAGATTTCAAATTTGAGGGAATATTCCCTTGGATGCTAACTTACGAGATAGAAATGGAGTGATTTATAAAACAATTAAATTGATTTTCATGTGCAAGTTGCAAAATATAGGATTTGAGTGATTAAGATTAAATTAATGGGGATTTGATTAATTAAAGAGATTTAGGCTGATTTGACTATTTGATTTAAAGATTTAGGATTGAAATAAATGCAAAGAGATGAAAGAAATGATTAAAGACTTAAGTTAAATAAAATGGCACTGATTTTATTTAACCAAAGATGATGTTAGATTAAATTAGATAAATTTTTGGTTACATTTAATTTAATTAAGATGAGCTTAAATTTAATCAAATAATATGGATTATTTAATTAAATAAAGATAGGAAGATGAAATGACCTAGCTAATTACACAGAGATAATGATTTAATTAAATTGAGGGATTTATTTAATTAAAAGGGGAATTATGATGGCTTTAATCAAATAAGGCTATTCGATTAAATGGTTAGATAGAGGGATAATTTAGGATGAAGCAATGTTAGTAGATCAAGATCAAGTGTGTGATATCAATTTGTATATTTTTTATGTCTATAGACATAAAAAGCTTATTTTTAGTTTATCAGTGCACATTTGCTGTATCTGTGTGGTTAATTAACTAGTTCTCTCAAGAAGAGATTAAATCCTTTTAGTTGATCACAGTAATCAGGGAGATTCATCTAGATTATTAAAGTAGAGCTTAGTAGTCATAATCTTGCATGTCTGTGCAAGTTATAAAAGAAATATATGCCAACAATTTGAGTTTCTATCAGAATAAGTTGCCCACTTATGTTTCATTCGACTCCACATACCCAATAAGGTACTGGTCTCTGCAGCTTCATCATTTCAAATTCATTCAATTTCTTTAGATCTATTAATTGAGCATTTTAGAATTTAGATCAGAAGATTGCTATTGCTATACATTTTATACCAAGCTTGATTTCATTTATTCACTCCCATCTGCCATTGTGGACAAATCATTGCAAGAAGGATAATCATAAGTCAAGTCTACTCCATTCAGATAGGAACACCCACCTAGGTTTAGCAGCACCTAAAGAGTAGAAGGTTAAATTCATTTGACCTTGTCTATTACCCTAAAATGTATCAAGAGATTGGTAGCCTCTTGAGGCATCCCACCTGCATTTTTGAGAGCTAACACCTCATACTCATAGTGGTCAAAAATCTCTTGCAACCCTCAGAAGGGATCATATTTCACCTACTCTCCATATATCAGCAATCACAATATCCTATACACATCCTCCAAGGTCATAGTGGCCTCCCCGATTGGTAGATGGAAAGTGCAAGACTTGGAGTACCATCGTTCCGTAAGTGCTATCAACATAGCTCTATTTTCCTTGACAATGGGCATATATGTGATGTAGACTAATCTATGGTCTAGCAACATGTGCCTCTTGCCATCTGACAACTAATCTCAAAGCCGAAATGTTATCGATCATGAATCTCGAGTTTAGATAGGGGGAAGTACAACATGATCTATCACTACAAAAGTTATCATTTCAATTTAATGTCTTCATTTGACCTATTGGACCTAAATTGAGCAAGTCATTTTATCCAAAATTGGGGAAATTTTTTCATCAATCAATTTTATCACAAAATTCATTCACGTCATTGTTTTTGCACATGCATTGCACAACTACAACTGCATCACACACCTTAGCTAATGCATTGTTGGGGTCACTTGCAGTTAACCCCTTGTCAGTTGCATAGTTTCTTAATACATGTGTCATTTCCCCTTGTGCTTGTGGTGTTTTATGTCGATTATGTTATTTCTGGCCACATTTGTGACTTAGAAAACAAATGTGGTGCATCCTTTTAGATGCATCGCACCGCAACTACCCCCTATGACCTAACAGTTGCATCATGATGAGGCGATTGCAGCAAACCGTAGTCACCTAAATCATTCATGTATGAAATTATGTCAAACCTCGTGTGATGCAATTGCCTACTAAATTTTTCCTACTACTAAATGCATGAAAATAAAAAAAATCACAAAGTGGGTTTCAAGTACATACCAGGTTGAGTTCTCCCTCAAGCTGACAGAATGTGTAGATGTGGTAGCCTTGGTGTGCAGAGTGTGGAACCAATGACATCTTCTCAGATTCTCCCTCCTAGAGCTACTAAACTTTCTAAATTTGGAATGCACAAATGACTAATTTTCTTAATCAAGGTCATATTTATAGACAAAAAATTAGGGTTTACACTAGGGATGTGTACCAGGTGCACTATTTAGCCACTTTGAACGTAATTTGTACCCCTTAGATGACCTTGAAAATCAATTTTTTCACCACCATCAAACTCTTGGCTATCAAAATGTCTTATTGGAACAATTTTCCAAAATTTTCATTTTTTTTGAAAATTTACAAAATTCTCCCTAGGGTGCATGCATCCACCCTGCTTTTACTAGGGCATGTTTTGACTGAATTTATTTGACACAATGCAATGAACTAGATTATGTCAAAGAGGGGAAAAATGTAGATACTACAAAATGTCTTAGTTTGCAAGAGTCATTGTTCCCATCGTCTTGGTCTTCTTTCTTGTGTAATTAAATAATTTTAAATTATTTAATTATTGACCACATTCCTCTATTAATTAAATAATTTTAATTATTTAATTAATTCATTGCTTGTTGTTTATTCTCCTATGATCAATTAAATAAATTATATTTTTAATTGTGTCACTAACATTTTCTTTCTCCCTATAATTAAATGAATTATTATTCATTTACTTATAAATTCTACACCATTCATCTATAGTTAAATAATTATTCATAATTATTTATCTATTCATTGGTCTTCTTTATTTCTTCTATGGTTGAATAATTATCAAAATTATTTCCTTTTATCATTTCTCCCCTATTGAATAATTAATCTAAATTAAATTGGTTGCATAAATCATTTTAATTAAATGCACATTTTCTCCCTCTTCCACAAATAAATAATTTAAATGAATTATTTATCCTCCACTTGGTCAAAGATTCCTTTCTCATGAATTAAATGATTTTATTATTTAATTTCTCCATTATCTCTCTCCACTCTCTCATTTTCGAATCTCATCCATTGATTTTTTGTGGCCTCTTTTTGATCTTGACCATCCATTTCATAGTCATCCCTAGCCCACTACTATGTGGTGCATGCATCCTCAACCATCGATTTGAGATTCTAGAAGCTCAATCTCATCCATCCGTTCAAATGGATTTTTATAAAAGGTCTTCTCATTTTTTATTTAACAACCACATATCTGTAATTTCCATGCTTATTGTTTACAGGTATTTGCATACAAAAACACCAAATTGAGGGCAACATGAAAAGGTTCTTTGAGGAGAGACAAAGGAGGTTATTCAACTTCAAACATGGGGAGTTTATTGTTTTGTTTCTTTCATTCCATTCCTCATATTTGATTCTTATTCTTTATTTTGATTTGATTTTTATCTTAGATTAGTGTTGAGGTTGTCACTTTAATCTTTTCTACTAAATCTCCTATTTTATAGGAAACAACATGATTATACAAATTTTATCATTACATTTTCCCTCCATTTTAAGGTGCATGTAAATCCTAGAATGATTATGGATCTAAAATTATTTAGCATTCATAAATGTGTATGTAGGTATATATCTTAAACAATCAAAGGGTATCACTATTGGGTCCATATAAAGTAATTGGCCTTGTGAGTATGTGATCATTAATTTTGACATTTTATATAGTCACTATAAGAATAAAAGATGAATATCTATAAGAAATTGTAACTATTTGTACATCTAAACATGGAAATAATAATAGGATATTCCTATTTGAAAGTTGGTTGTGTCCATAGGATGCAAGTCATTTTTGGGAGAGGGAAAATGGTACATGAAAAGTAAATTTAATCTTACAAGCATGTAATCATATATGCATATATAGTAATGATTGTCAATATGTAACTATCATATATGTGTCTCAAAAGATAAGAATGATAAATACATGGGTTGGAGATGATATCATTGGATAATAATGTTTCTCCCAACATAGGAAAATCATTTTGGTGTGACCCTTAGTGGCCCAACACACCCATATAAGTGTAATAAAATTATACCATAATAAAGGGGAAGCTTGATGCTCCCATATTTGAAGATATGACTGTGAAGAGATAATATATAAAGATAAACCATGATTCTTCCAAATGGGAAGGCTTGATTTTACCACAAGTGTTATAAAGAGGGAAGCACAATTCTCCCAAATGGGAATGATAAATGCTCCTAATATGGTAATAATGAAGGTTTAGTACCATCAATGTGACAAATGGAAATGCTCAATGCTCCTATGTGAGATCAAATGGGTCATGTGAGAACACCAATATAATATGTATGCATAAATTTTTTTATCAAACAAGAGGCCCTTCATGGGAATGATGATGTAATAAAGTAAAAATATTTATAGGGAAATGCTCATTGCATCCCATATGCAAAGATTAATAATGACGAAAATGGAAAAGGATTGATGCACAATTCTACCCAATGAAACTTAAATGATTATGCCAATATGATCTAATAGTTAAAGTAGCATGATGAAATAAGATATCCTAAAATGTCATGATAAGAATTACGGTATAAATGATAATGTAAATAATGTTGAATTGATAAGTATGAAGTTAAAACTAATTAATATGTTTGGATGTGACCATAAAAGCATATAGATAGCTAAATATCTATATTTGTACAAAGTAGCAAAATGAAGCTCATAAAGAAAAAGGGGTATGATAAAGGTAAATGAATATTATTCCTTTATGTAGAGAAAAGTGTAAATGGCATGGGAGATCGAATGATGCTACTGATGTAACTTGAAAAATATAGACATAAAGCTCCAAGGTATAAAGAGGTGAGGGAATGTTGTTCTCCAATGTAAGTTTGTATGTTAAATACATGGGAAAATTAGTACACATGGTAGAGGGCTTAATTATTGCCCAAAAAAAATGACATAGAAATGAAAAAAGGCATGCGAGCAACCCAAGTAGGAAATAAAAGAATAATAAAATGGTAAGTAAAGTATGGGAATAAAGATGATATAAAAAAAGAATAAGAGGAAATATGTCAAACAAGGAAAATGTAATCTAAAATGACTACAATTGGGGTTCAGATAAGAATGCAACCAAATATAGAAGGTGAAAGAAGTTTGAAGAGATTACCAAATAAGTTGTAATAAAAAGAGAAAATATAACAACACAAAAGGTAAATGGAAGAATAGGTAAGGGGGATTACAACATACATGGAATAATAAAAAATGACCAAATAGAAATAAAATAAAGCATGAGGAAGAAATGTGATGAACAACACAACAATTTTTTTAAATCACTTGTATCATCATGGACCACTAAAGGTGTATTTGTGTCATCAACATGCTAACTAGGAAAATGGACATATGAACATAAAGTTAGGATAAAGAAAACTAAAAAATAAAATGTATTGATAACTAATAAAGAGTATTGTTATCTAAGAAATGAATTCATCTCTCAATATTTTCTTCATGTGGACTAGGAATAGATAGATATACAATAAAATCATGGGCCAAAATTATGAATTAAATATAAAGAAAACATGATACATCAAACCATTGAAAATGTATTTTAGATACTCATGTACAATATAAACTTGATAAAAATAAATATTTCATCATAAATATTCATAATTTGTGAGTAGAAATTATGGATAGTAAAATACAAGGTTAAACAATAGGAAATAAGTATCAATTGTGAATTCTACCTTATATCAAGCGTGCAACTTGGATTATAGAAAAAATAATACTTAAATAATGACAAATGAAATGAAGTATCTTATAAAAAAAACCTTTTATCTAGCCTCAATTTTTTTCTCCAAGCAATGATTGATTGTTCAAGTAGAGTGTGGTTGCCTAGTTCTATAGCATAACCTTGCTGCATTTGATCTTCTTCCTTGAAAATGACTTGGTGATTATTCAATTTATATATTTTAGATGGGTTGGTGGGATGGATTACACTATATATTGTGAAATGGAGGATTGGGGTTGATTATCATGTAGGGGTGAATGAAAAGACATAAAGTGGCATCATTTTATTGTTAGACATGATTAGGGTAAGGATGGAGGAGAATTAAAATATAGAGATTGAAAAGGTTCTTGTTGGAGCCTTGTGCACCTACATCCATGTTCAAGATTTTCGAGCCTTGTTTAAGTTTGACTCTTTATTATTTTAGTTATATTTCTTGGATGAATATGCAAATGATTGGTTAGTTTACTAAACTTGATTTGTTTATTCAACTAACGATGATGGGGATTTAAGAGGAATTAAAAAAATATTTGTGTATATATTTAATATATGGGAGAATTTTGAGGAATTGATTAACTTAATTAAATAAATGTGATTTATTCTATTAAGGTAGGAACATAAGAAGAAAAGGTTGAATGAGTTAAATTAATTGAATAAGCACATATATTTTATTCAATTAGTTGGAAGAAGTGTTAGAATGGTTAGTTGAATAATTAAAAATTATTTAATTAACATTAGAAAAATGCTTGGATGGATTTATTTAATAAAATTCATTTATTTAATTAATTATCATGTATCCACATAATTAAGTAATTAAATTATATTTAATGTATTATGTTGTCACCCTTCTTTCAAAGGTTGATTAATTTATTTACTAAACCTTAGCCCCCACTAATTAATTCTTCTAAACATATTAATTAATTAACTAAATCCTTCCTAATTTTAATTAACATTTATCTTCAATTTAAACTTTATCCTCACCCTCACTCAATCCTAGCCATTAATTTTATCTACATGGATTAAGATCTAAATTTGTAGTAATGTGACAGGTTTCCATACCCTATTAAATGCTCACACATGTGTGAGAATGGATAAATAACTATCATAGTCCACCTCATCCTTTGAGCACTCTTCCTATTGGTTTCTCACACATCTATGAGATCCACTTACCCATGTCTAGCCACCCTAATCTTTTCTTTATCTCCCACATTTCACACTCCTAGATTGCATCCCTCTTACATTTATCATTTCTTCTCGACTTTTCATCTTTTTTTTTTTCTAAGATGTGTTCACACATGTTTGAGCACACCTAGCCCTCTTCACCATGCAACATATAATTTTCTCAATACTCCACATTGTGACACAAGGATAAACCTATCTTCTCTTTTATTCCTATCCCTCTATCTCTCAGTTCATCTCAACCATCCATTCTAGCCACTAAAGACCTATAAATTGAAGCTTTTATTCTCAACTGTCATATCTCCATCCTATGCTAAAACTATGTTGTCCAATTTCCTTCAAAATTTATTCAATATTTCCAATATTGTGTTTCATTTGAGAGAAATCCACATCCATGCAAGTTGATTTAATAAAAAAGAGAAAATAAAGTGGATTTTGGGTGCATTCACTTTAGCTCAATCTATGGGATTGGAAGGTAAAAGGAAAGGTAAATTAGTTTGATTATTTATCGCATTGTTTTGTCTCTTTTAAAATTTCATAATCCTCTTGTCCCATGAAAGGTACACCAAAGAAAGTATAATAGGAAACTACTTTAACCAAATTTATTTGTAGATGACATCATTTATACATGTTCTTTCTTCCTTGTGTTGAAAACCTTGACTTTAATTATACTAAAGGTCACTTGTAAATCATGAACATCATAAAATGAACTCAATATATTAAAATAGTAGGGAGAAGTGTTCCTTCCACATATAATAGTTGATATTTAAATCTAATATTGGTAAGGTATTATAAAATCTAGTAGTACACCTTCCACATATGATGGTTGACAATATAATTCAATACTAACAAGGTATTGAATAATGTGAATTTTTTTTATCAAATCACAACTATTCATAATAATGTCCCATTACAATAAAGATTAATAGATTAAGTATAATTACGTGAAAATTATACAATTACAACTTTTTACAAATTTGATCACTCCTTATTTCTCAATATTTACTAGCTATTTAACATAAAGACTTACATCTAATACATGATAATTAACATTCTTCAATAAAGTATAAATAATAAATAAGACAATAAATATTTAATTTTTAACACATTAAAATCACAACCTTTAAAAGATAGATTAAAAGAAATCTACAAATCGATCAACAAAATAGATAATTAATGTTTCTTCTCCAACATAAAAGTCTTTTCATTTCTAATATGCATATGTTTCCCCAAAAGAAGTAATAAACATTCAAAAAATGTTGTTGACATGTTTCCACCATATATATTTTTTATAAAATAAAATTTTAAAAAAAATGTATCTAAACAATTTTTTAATTATATTTTAAATTTCAATGATAGAAAAGTTAGTGCATACTACAACTTACAAAAATCAAATACATATTCTAAAAAATATAGCACAAAAGACTTGGATATTTCCATTGATGAATCTTTGTGCACTAATAAATTTGTTGGAAATAAATTAATTACATATGGTTTATTAAATGTGATCTACATGCTTGGTGGAGGTATGGAAAAATAGAAATAAAACTTCCCCCATAGAAATTAAATTTGTCAAAATATATTGAAGTGTCATGAGAGAGTTTAGCATTCCAATTATAGATGAAATATATCATGTCAAATTATTCTCTCCTAAATTCAATCTTCTCAACAAAGAGAATTAGAAGTTAGTTAGGCTTGATGGTATTTTACTAAATAATCCATTGTTTGAGAGATACAACACATCCAAATTTTGTAGAAAACCAATAGAAGAAGGAATTCCACCACTTAGATAATTTGTTGAAAATGACAAGAATCCAATGTTGAGTAGAAGCTTTCCAATTTGTATTGGGAAAACACTTGCAAATCTATTTTGTGACAAATCCAATAGCTACAAATATGGGGAATCTATTGAAGGAATGGGAAGGAAACCATTAAACATATTCTCATGTAAATCTAAAATCCTAAAATAGCTTATGTTTAGGGTGAAGGGTAGTTGACCTTACAAGTTATTGTATGATAGATTCAAGTATTGTAGATAGGGTAAATCTCCTAGCCAAGGTGCAATATTTCCAAAGATACTATTTTTGGAGAGATCCAAATCTTGTAATTCATATTGTTTTGAGAGGAATGGAGGCAATATACCTTCAATATTACAAGAATCCAACCTCAAGCTAGATAAGGAAAATGGAGGTATCCATTTTGGGTGAATTTGAATAGTCAAATTATTATAATAGAGGAAAATACTATCAAGGCTACTAGTAATTTTGAAAGCATCAAGACAAAATTGGCCTTGTAGGTTGTTGGATGAGAGATCAAGAGTATTAAAAGATGAAAGTTGACCAATAGACAAAGGTATGCTACCACTCAATTCATTTTTGGAGAGATCAAGATAAGCCAAAGATGAAAGTTGACCAATAGACAAAGGTATGCTACATCTTAGTTCATTGTTGGAGAGATCAAGAGAATTCAAAGATGGAAGCTGACCAATGAAAAAGGTATGCTACCACTTAGTTCATTATTAGAGAGATCAAGAAAATTCAAAGATGGAAGTTGACCAATATACAAATGTATTCTACCACTCAATTCATTGGTTGAGAGATCAAGATAAGTCAAAGATGGAAGTTGACCAATAGGAAAATTTATACTACCATTGAGTTTATTGTTGGATAGATCAAAATAAGTCAAAGATGAAAGTTGACCAATAGGCAAAGGTATGATACCACTCAATTCATTATTGAAGAGATCAAGCTAAGTCAAATATGAAAGTTGAGTAGTAGATGGAGGTATATTCCAAGATGTTATATTCATCCCTTGTTGGGAAAATGTGTATCAACCTTACAATTATATACAATTTATTGTTGATAGGATGCATATATATTTTTATATATATTTCCTAGTTAAACTGATAGGTGTATACAATGGTAGCAAAGGGAAAAATGTGAGAGTGTTAACTTTTCCAAGAAACTCCTAAAATGGTTGAAATACATGAAATAGTGATATATTGTAAATTTGGACCATTCATTATTATATTTTAGATCTAATGGTAGATATTTTGTTGGCCTATCTTGCCCTAGAATGTAACCCTATTTTATGAGGGTGTTGTATTATGGCTACAGTAGGTAGACAGTGATGTATTCTGAGAGTCTAATAGCAATCATGTTGTATCTTGATCTCTGGTGGTGATACTCCTATGAGAAGCTTGCTCTGCAAGTATATTGTAATCTTTGTGATTTCTAAATAATATATTGTGCAACTTTTGGAGTGTGTGATTTTTCTCTTGAAAGGGTTTTCCCCACATAAATCACAGTGTTGTATGCATGATATTTATATTATTTCTATTTAATTTTTTGTAACTATTAAGGATCTGTGAAATTTTGAAATTTTCTCCTCTCAAGATTAGTGTAGGAAGTTTTTCCATACCTTAGCTTCCTTACAAGTTGTATTAGAGATTGATCACCTTTGGTTTCAATTGTGGGTTGTTGAGTTTTTTGAACTAATCCAAATTTGAGTGGGAGATTGTGAAAAAGAAACTTTGTGATCTTGTTGTAGGAATCTTCAAATGGAATTTTCATCAAGGAGAATAGAGGTGGAGAAATTTTCTAGAAATAATTTTGAAATGTGGAAGTTAAAGATGGAGGATCTGTTGATAGCTTGAGATCTTTGGGATGTTGTTGATGAGAATGTTTCAAGGTCTACAGATCCTACTCAAGCTGCTCACTATGATGTTATGGATCATAAATCCAAGGTTATAATTAGATTGTGCTTGGAATAATCTGATTTAATTAATGTCCATGAAGAGAACTTTGCACAAAAACTATGGAAGAAGCTTGGTGAGACGTACTAGGCCAAATCTTTAGTGAACAATATTTTCTTGAGGAAGAATTTGTATTCCTTGAGAATAGAAGAGTGTGGATGAATCATAGACCATCTAGAAGCATTCAATATGTTGGTGGCTCAATTGGCATCAGTTGTTGTCAAAATGGACGAGGAGGAGAAATGTTGGATCTTTCTTTTTTCTTTGCATGATTTGTGGGATTCTCTTGTTATGGCTATTGGGAGTACTTCTATTATATTGAAGAGTGGAGATAGGTATGTGTAGGATCTTGATGGGCCAAAAGGTGGTGCTATGTAAGTGATATGATAGCCCATGTGGCTGATGACATTTCTTTTACCCAAAATTGATGAAATGAAAAGGGTTTTTAAAGGAGATTATTAGCTTTCCACCAATATAAATTATGCTTTACTTTAAATTTAATAAATAATTATTATCCATTTTCTATTTGAATTATGAATAAAGTTCTTATTGATAGGATGATTGAAAAACATCTATAACTTTAAAATGGTATCACATTTTTTGAATCCAAAACATGTGTCACATTCTAAGCTTCCCATACTATAGGATTAAAAAAAAATGAATTTCATGAAATTTTGACCAAGTTAAGGTGGTCAGACATACAAGTTTTTATATTTTTTAAAAGTTGTAATAAAAAATTCATAATTAATTATTTACTTGGAAAAATTTACAAAAAAGTATGCATCACATCGAGACATGATTCCTCTACTTATATCTAAAATATTATAAAAAAATATTATCATTTTATTGTGGTTAGGGTGGTTAGATAGACACCTACTTATTTTTTCCCTAAAGTTTAAGTACTACTACATTGACATTTCAAAATTTCACCAAATAAATTTTCTTAAAAAAAAAAAAAAACCTAGTTTTTTAGAAACTACAACAAATTTTATGTAGATTCTTTTCTTACATATTTTTGAAATAATATAGATAACTTATTCAAATATTTACATCAATTTTCCTAACTATGATTTTCTAAATTTTCATCACCACATAAGGGCCTTTTTTTTTCCATGATGATCCTGTACCTACCTAGATGTGATGGATTCTTTTTCTTTTTGAAGAGATGAGGAGGAAGGTGTCCATCACTACCAAGGATGCCCTTAATATTTGTGGAATACCTAAGGAAAAAGGAAAGAAGAATGAGAAGCGTGAAAAATCCAAGTCCAAGGGAAGATCTAAATCTCTTGGAAATTCCAAAGTTATTTGTTGGAACTGTGGTAAGCCTAGACATTTTCATAAGGAATGTAAAGAAGAAAAAGAAGAAATTTGATTATGATTCCAAGTTTGAGAAGGAAGATGGTGACGCATTCATTGTAGCTTTGGCAACTTGTGTAGGTAATGATGCATGGTCAATTGACTTATGTGCATCCTTCCATATGACCTTTAATAGAGATTGGTTTTCTGAATATGAAGAATTTGATAGAGGCAAGGTGTACTTGGGTGATGATTCTCATTTAGACATTATTGGTCATGGTAAAGTTAAAATTAGGTTTCCTAATGGTAGAATAAAAATGATTAATGGTGTGTTGCATATTCTTGGATTAGCAAAAAATTTGTTATTTGTGAGCAAACTAATAGATGTCAATGTGCATGTAGTATTTTCTGATGCAGGATGCAAGACGGTTAGAGGTGTTATGGTGATTGCTAGAGGTTTCAAATATGGCAGATTGTATAATCTTGATGCATGCACCGTTGAGTGCAATAGTACTCATGTGAAAATAAAGTATGTGGAAGAAATGAAAGTTTCACCTTTAGTAGATGGTCATGGTTTTTGGGTACCCAAGGGTGCTCTTTCTTTTGAATCAAAGTTACTTGCAAAAATAACTAAGTTATGACACCAAAGACTTGGCCACATTAGATAAAAGGGTTTAAGGACCTTGAAAAATAAAAACATTTTTGAAGGTCTGTTTGGTAATAATCTTGAATTTGATTTTTGTGAGAATTGCATTTATGGAAAACAAAACCGTGTTCAATTTTACTCAAGTTCTCATAAATCTTGTGGTGTATTAGATCTTATTCATTCTGATGTGTTTGTTCTTGTAGATGTTCCTTATATTGGTAAATCCACATATTATGTTTCATTTATTGATGATTATAGTAGAAGGAAATGGGTATATTTTCTAAAGAGTAAATTTAAAGTTTTTAGAAGATTTAAATAATTTAAAGTAATGTTTGAGTTGAAGACTGGAAAAAAAATAAAATGTTTGAGGATGATAATGGTGATGATTTTGAAAAAAATTGTAAAGACTGTGGTATTCATAGACAAAAGACATACTACATATTCTCCACAACATAATGGAGTTGGAGAAAGAATGAACAAGATACTGATGGAGAAGGCTAGGAGTATGTTGAGTCGTACGAGTTTAGAACAAAGGTTTTGGGCTGAAGCTATTGCCATTTCTTATTACTTAATTAATAGGTATCCTACATCATCTCTTGTTGATAAGATTATTATAGAGGCATGGTCAGGTCAAAAGCCTTCATTAAGAAATCTTAGAGTTTTTGGTTGTGAGGCATATGCACATGTGCCAAAGGAGAAGAGAACAAAGTTGGAGAACAAGGTTGTGAAATATATCTTCATCAAATATAGTTATGGTTTGGAATGATACAAGCTTTTGGATCCTATTGTAAAGAAGGTAATACATAGTAGAAGTGTTATTTTTAGAGAAACTAAGAATTCTTCTATTATATTGCAACCAGAAAAAAGGAAACATGAAGATGTGATTCAATTTCTTTCTACACCTAAAAAAGTTGAATTGAGGCCTAAGGATAGACAAGAAGTTCAGGAGAGCTCATCTAGCTTCAAATCTTTATAAGAGGAGGAAGAACCTCCAACTTGGATTTTTGTAGGTCTACAAGGCATAGAAAACCACCTAAAAGGTCTTGACCTGATGATTGGAGATGTATTCTTTATTTGAATACTCACATGGATGAACCCAAATTTGTAGAAGAGGCACTAGGTATGAATGGTGCAGAATCCTAGAAGATTTCTATGGATGAAGAAATGGCATCTTTAAAAAATAATGATACATGGGATCTTTTACCATTTCCTGAAGGACAAAAACTAGCTAGTTGAAAATAGGTGTTCAAGAAAAATATTGGTTTAGATAGAGGTATTGAGAAGTACAAAGTAAGGTTGGTTGTGAAGGGTTACTCTCAAGTTGAGGGTGTTGCTTATGGTGAGATATTTTCTCTTTTTGCAAAAATGGCATCCTTTAGATTGTTGCTTTCTATTGCTATTGCTTATGTAGAACCAAGATCCTATACTTGCATAAACACAATAAACAAACACATAAATAGATAAAATACAATTTAGTATCAAGATTCCCCATGGAATCCATTTAAATTTCAAAGAACAAGAAATGAGATGAAGAACACAAGAAAATATAAACAATTTAGCTACCAAATCTTATTCAATGTAAAGCAAACACTTGATCTCATTAGGGAATTGGTGCCAATTTGATGTGGAAATTGGCCCTTTCTAAACTCCTATGATGCAATTTTGATGAATGATGCACTTTGGTAAAGATTCAATGGAGCTCCATCATGAAAAACCTGCATAACCTAGCTAAGATCTTGATAAAATGGATGGAAATAGAGATGCTTGAAGATAAAATTGAGTATAGTAAGTTTACTCAAATTGTGGATGATTAAATGAGGAGAGAAGCCTCTTATTTATAGAAAGACAAGATGGAGGAGTGATCCAAATGAATCAATGTGGGATCATTCAACACCCAATGAGGAGGCGCCACTTGTCAAGAGGTGAATGGATGAAGGATCTACACATTTTGATGAATATACCCATAAATGAAATTATGTGGAATTTAAAAATATTGAAATGACATGTAAGAGGGAAAAAGAATGAATTAAATGCCACTTGGCTCAATGCACAAGTACATGTAAGAGGGAATGAATGTTTTGTTGGAAGGATAAATCCACTTGGAGGGATTTCAAATTTGGAAGAATATTCCTCTTTTATGCCATGTTGAGAGAAAATAAGGATTTAATAAATTAATTAAATATATTTTCGTGTGGAAGTGACAAAAGCTAGAGGATGGGACATATATTAAGATTAAATTAATTAAGGTTTAATTAGTTTAATGAGGGATTTTGATTATGTGACTAATTGATTTATATTTTTGGGTTGATTTAAATCAAAGATGAGAAGAATGTGATTTTAAAGATTAATTAAATAAAGACTTTGATTTATTTAATTAAAAGAGATGATGTTAGATTAAATCAAATAAGGTTTAATTTATTTAATTTAATAAGATGACTTTAGAGATTAATTAAATAGAGACACAGGGTTAATTAAATCAGATTGATTAATTTAATTAACAAGAGAGAATGACTTAATTAGATAATATGATTATTTATTTAATTAAGGGATGAAGAGTAATGACAAGCTGAGAAGGTGATTGAGGATGAAACAGTGTTAGTAATCATGATCAAGTATGTTAGTATATTTTCCATGCCTACATTTTTCCCCTCTTTGAAGCAAAGTACCTGTTACATTGGTTCAAAGAATAAAATGTCTTGATCAAAAGTTAAAAAAAAAATTGATTTCAAAATTTACACCAATCCTATCCCAACGAGAGAAAACATGCCAATATATTTCCCCCTCAAGAGATCAGACAAAAATTCATATTTTTGGGTGATCTCACAAAAAAGAGGGACAAGGTGCCCGACGGGTCCAAAAAGGCTCCAAAATGCAAAAAATGAGATAAAATACAAAAAGCGATGCAAGACGCCCCTCATTTGGGAAAAAATGGGATCGAGGGATCATAACCCTAGGTGGAAAGCTAAATGGAGTCAAAATAACCCTAATTTTTTAGGCTTAAATAGGCTTTGAGGGGCCACTTCCAATTCATTTTCACATTCATCCTTTAGAGATTATGTAACCTTGATCTCTAACCACTTCATAAGATGGTGCAATGACAGCTTCCTCGACACATTTCTAATAGAGTACACACACACCAAAGGCTTCCTGACACTAGACCACCAGTGAGTCAACTTGACCCGACTTTGTTTTTTAATTTTTGTGCACATTTATTAGGCTAGGAAAATTAGTTTTTAGGAGCAATCTTGTATTGCACTGCTAAAAATTTTAAATCTATGCCACATGGCCTTAAATTGCACCATAGTCACGAGTAGCAATGCCATGATTTAGTTTGGAATTAGGGTTTAAATTCCAAACCCAGCTGCATATGTAAAGTGCATTGTGATGGTTGCTTTTACAATGTAGGGTTTAGATAAAACTAGGTCACATCCTTAGGTTGTGATGTTGTGGTGGAGTTATAGGTTCAAAGGATCCTAGTGGCGTAGTTTAAAACTTTCAAACTACACTGCACCTATAGATAGTGATGCGTAAGCTGTTTGGGTTATGCTAAGACAACTCAGGTTCATGATTTTTTATTTTCTTAACAGGGTGACTTTCCTAATGTAGGAGGAGGTGACGATACCATAATCAAGAAAGCACAGGTCTTAGGTACTATTTGGTGCTTTACAGGGTATACCCAAGTGACAACAGGAGCATCTAGTGGCCATCAGTCTTTGGCATATTGCTTGTGTGTCACCTGTGTAGACACACCTGGGGATGTTGAGGGAACTCACTAAGAGATGGCACAGTGAGACCTCCTCTTTCCACCTCCCAACAGGTGAGGCGACGGTTACACTAGAGGACATGTGGTAGATCCACATATTTCCCATCTATAGAGAGTGTGTGATTTATGTGTGGATGTTGGGAGAGAGGACTGCTACAAATGTTATGGGCCAGGACAAGCTTATCTTTTCAGAGGGTCAGATTGAGTTACAACACTATAGGTTCAATGTCTCTCCTTTTCGCCTTTTTATTGTATCTATTATATCAGGTCTCATCACACTAGATCAGTGGGGCTGATATTTCAGTCCTAGATGGGGGTTTGTTTGGGAGCGCATGGTCTGGGGATGAGTTTACTTTACTTGGGGGCTATTTTTGTTGGCCTCGTTATATAGAGATCTGTACAAGTTTGCATACCTGGATAGCTGAGCTCTTGAGGCTAGTGTGACACTGCTTCATATCTGGGCCTAGGAGCACATCATCATGCTCTATCTGAGAGTTGTTCCTATAGATATGGAGCTAGATGATGTAGTGGTCTGGTGATATAGAGGCGGTGTTTCATTTACTTCCATTGGATAGGTTGGCATTCCTCATTGGAGGAGATTTTTGGATGATATGCGGGTGTTCACATGGTGGCCATACCATAGATGGCCCACCTAGTTTGATGATGTTTAACAACTTTTCTTCACACACCAAGATAGATTGATGCAGGGCAGGGAGCACACAATGCTCGAGATGTACCTACCAGGTAGGGTTCAGAGACATTTTAGTGAGGCATAGGATAGGCCATATGATTAGTATGTGCCCATTTTTTCATAGATGATGAGACAGAGCTCCTGGGGTCATTATATTCCTACACATGAGGCAGTGCAGAGTTTTATGTAGCTGGTGGCCAAGCCATGACCATATGACCAAGGTCAGCAAGATGAAGGAACAATGCAAGCATACAAGGATTGGTTTCAGCCACCTCTTTGATTGATAGTTCCAAGCACGCCTTCCATATGACAGAGGGCTAGAGGCCGAGGAGTAGGACGAGGCTAAGGGAGTAGGGATGAGGATTAGGGAGATGGTGGGCCACCACCCCATCAACCAGTTCATGATGGGGGCCACAGGATCAGCCCCAACAGGACAATCAGGTTCGGCAGAATCAAGACTAGGCACACCAAGATCACACACATTAGCATAGGGTCTCGACACCACCGAGGGATGGGGATCAGGATCAACCACCCATGTAGCTAGGGCCTCAGCTAGACCCTAGAGATGGCCAAATTTTGAAACTTCAAGCACAGGTACAAGAACTTACAACTAAGAGAGATCACCTACAGGTAGAGTAGGACCAGGTGATCCAACAGAGATAAGTTGTGGAGCTACAGGCAGCAGCAGAGATGGGTAGACAACAATAGATATAGAGTATGTCTACATCTTCCTCCTAGAGCATGGTGCCACTTCATTTGTATAGGGAGGCCATCTAGGAGGTTGATTACTATAAGATGCACTATTATCAGGTCATGCCAAGGGCAGCCCGAGTGCCAAATTTTTCATACAGGATAGGCTACAGACCCACAGAGGATCACAAGGAGAGAGCAGGTGGTGAGGGCAGTAGCCAGCAGGGTTAGCCTTCATTTTGATTCAAAAACAAGATTCTTTTTATGCTCCATGGGCTCATTTTTTATAGCCCAATGGGCCCTTTGTACTTATGTACTTGATACACACTTGATCTGATTCTTTTGTACCATGATAGTGTAGTTGTTTTGATGATATATGAGATGATGATTTTGTTATGTTATGATGTGCTATGTCCTATCTTATTTCTATCCATTATGGATGGATCTTATTTCTATATGCTATGTAATGATTCTATATGATGCTTTGATGTTTATAGTATATGATGCTTATATGGTGATGTATGGATGCATTTCTTTTTTAGTACCTTTTGTTATGCACTTTTTATGATGCATGCAAAATGTTATCATATGCAATTGCTTAGACTAATAGTTCTATATTATGCATTGATGGATGATATGATGTAGGTAATCTTCCTATGTATGATATGCACTTATGATGTTATGATGATGACATGATGTAATGATATGATGAATGTATGATATATGGAATGGTGTTTCATGAAATGATATATGCATGTCATGATATGATGTTTATGATATGCAAATGATATGTGATGTATATGTGATGGTATAATAGATGCTTATATGTGATATGGGATGATTATGCAATGTTATGATATGATAAATTCAAATGATGTTATGATAATTCAAATGTTATGGTAATGGTGTATGATGTTTATAATGCTATGGGATGATTGCTTTTATGCTTATATAATGGATGCATATGTATGGTTTATGAGATTCTTAGAATAACCAATCTATATTATATATGGATGGAAATTCAATGAATTTTTTATGATTAATGTTTTCTATATGATATGATATGCAGTATGCAATATGCTGATGGTTTTGTGGATGTAGGGTGAATGCAACGATGATAATGATTTCATGATTAACTGTCAAGGTACCATGTTAGCATGAAAGAGGATAGAAGAAATCAAGATATTCCAACAAGACAAGAGATGATGATGATGATGATGATGATAATGCATACTGAGGAGTTGGGATTTTAAAAAGGCCAATTCCCTTATGTTTGATTACACATGGGGTACGATGCATCAAGGTATAAAGAACTAGGATGGTGTTGCACCTAGTGTGATGGAATTTGACTCAACAATAAAATAGGAGTATCACTGTTCACACCTGACATATGAAACCTCATTCAAAATGTAGTTCAGATATTCCAAACATCTTAGACCAAAATATAGGGAGGCAATCCTTCCTATGTGGTCAACAAGATACCTAAAACATCCTCCCTACCCCCAAACAAAGCATGCATGACAAAGTTATATTACAAGAGTATCCAACAAGCACATGAGATAAAAAGATAATGATCATTGCCCCATTTATATCTCTCTAAATCCCTTCGTTTGGGACATCATCAAGAGGTCATTGAAATGATTGCAAAAAGATAAGCCAAAAGACAAAGATAAAGTAAACAAACAAGATAATGTTCTTCAATATCAATAGCCAAGACTAAACTATGATGATGCTTGATGTTGATGTCCATTGTAGGAATGATGCATCCTAGGACATGACGATATCAGATGATTTGATATAGGACTGATTGGATGGTAGGCTATTGACAAAAAGAGTTGACTAACTTGTTTACATACTGACCTAGACTTGAGACTTTGACACTTGATTTTTCACTTTTGACCTACTAGACTTGTTTCTAATTGCCTTACCAAAGGTTGAGTATGACGATTGTTTTATTGTGAGGGATGTTTATTGTAGTTGAAAGCAAGATGAGATTGATGGATTTCAAATATTTGGATGTTTTTGGAGTTTTCAAAATGTTTTGAGGCTGTTTTTGGTATTTTCAAGATTTTACAAATGTTTTGGGGTTTTCTAAGATTTTAATTCAGAGACCAACCTAAAGACCTATTCTAGGGGCCTTCTAATCAACCAGATTATCCTTTCCTATGTTATACACATAGAGACCACATAGTTAAACTAACACAAACTCGATTATTGATGAGATATGAACAAATAGATTGCTAGTTTATTATGACGGACTCCTAAAGGATTGACCTAAATGTCTCAGGGGAAGATCAAAGATTAACCTTGCCTACGTTCAAAGCTTAGAGACAATGTATTTTGACAAGACGACTCTATTTTTGACTTTTTGAATGAATTTTTAACCTGTTTTGAATGTTTTGGGGATTTTATGATTTTATGAATATTTTTGGATTTTTTTATTTTTTTATGTTTTTGGATTTTTTCATTTTGGGATCTCAAGTATATACATGAATTTGATCCAATGAGAACATTCCCCTAGTGTGATTCAATAGACTACTCTGATAAAGGTAGGACAAACAAACCTCAAGGATGGGCTGAGTAGTACTAGGAGGGGTCATGACATCAACACAGGATCAAGCTATGATGCAGATGTGAGTGGATGATAGATGGAGATATGAAAAGTGATAGATGATGGAAGCATGATGGGTGGATGATGTAGAATGATTCGTGAAGATCCTGGTGTATGGAAAGTGCTTATTTACACAAGGCACTTGTTTTCTAGGTTTTCACCAAAGTACTTCTCCAAATCACCACCAAAGTGGTTTTCACTAGAGGACAATTTTTCTCTTTACTATTTTTAATCCTTTTTCTGATTTTTCTTTTTGTCACCAAGATGCATGTTTTCTAGGTTTTCATCAAGATAACAATTTTTTCATGACATTTTATGTGTTTTTTGTATTTTTGGTTCTATACCTTGCAAGTTTAGGCATAACTTTTTCTGAGATGGGAGTTGTTCATGGGCTCCTATAGAGGCTCGTCTTGAGGTGTTGATAACTGATATGCCCCTAACTTGTAATTTTTTGAGATGAAAAATGGTACTAACTAGTTAGGTTCAAATTTTCATTTTTTTTCTAGGTTAGGGATGTTCTTCTGATTCTCTTTTAACACCAGTTCTCCAACCTAGAAATTCCTACTTCTGGTCTTCTTTTTATAACTTTGCTTGAGGTGGTTCTGATATACCTGCAAGTGGTTTAATTCCTCCATTCACCATTCATCTAGCAATTCTAGCTCATTCAGTCTCGATACTCAATATTCCTCATCTGTGATGAGGTTCTGCAATGACATTCTCAGTGATGGGAGCTTGATATTGATTGGTAATATGGCTTATGATCCATAGACCAAGGAAAATGGAATGGCACTTGTTGGTGTGCAAATGTTGGTTCAATAGGCCCAGAGGGTGGGGTGGGATTTAATTGTAGGTACCAATCACAACTAGCTTCATTGACTGTTTTCTTGAGGAATTTTAGAATGGTCTTGTTTGTAGCCTCAGCTTGGCCATTTCCTTGGGGATAATATGAGGTAGAGAAGTGATGTTGAATCTTGAATTTATCACATAGTTCATAGAAATCCTTATTTTTGAATGGTGTCCCGTTATCTAATATAATGGCTTGTGGGACACTGTAGAAGCATATGAAGTAGTTTAGGATGAACTTAGATATCTTCTTCCTAGTTATGTAGGACATTGGTATGGCCTCCACCCACTTTGTAAAGTACTCAGTGATGGTTATGATAAACTTGTGGCCACTGGATGAGGTGAGGTTTAGTTTTCTAATGAGATCAAGCCCCCACTACGAAAATGGCCATGGTGTGATGACAAGATGAAGCTCTTGAGTTGGAGCATGGATGAGATCTCCATGTTGTTGACACTATAGGCATTTCTTGACATAGTCATGTGCCTCTCTTTCCATGGTGGGCCAATAGTACCCTATTCTTAGCAACTTCTTGGCCAAAGTAATACCACTCAAATGGGATCCAAAAATTTCATTATGCACCTCAGTTAGAGTGGTCAAGGTCTCCTCGGGATTCAAACACCTTAACAAGGTTCCTTCTATGCTCCTATGATACAAGGTATCTCCTAGGATCACAAAGAAGGATGTATTTTTGATAAAGGTTCTCTTTAGGCTCAAAGGTAGGTCAACAAGGAGAAATCCTATGTGTAATTACGTATAAATGTCACAATACCAGGGATCACTAGGAACAATGATTTCACGCACAAATTCTAATTCTAGTACCTTGAATTTGGGTACAAGAAGCTACTCTCTCAATAATTCATGTTTTGGGACATTGTGAGGGATGTCTAGTAGGGATCCAATCATTGCATCTCATTTGTTGCTCTGTTGTTTACTCTAGGAATCTTCTCAAATATGATATTAATGAATGATTCCTTGAGACTCTCTACCAAATTTTTTATGGAGTCAACTTATCATCCTTTGTTTGGTACTCATTATTTACTTGATTTATTATCAACTAGGATTCTGCATATACCCTGAGGGCCATGATGTGCCACTGCACTACTATTCTGAGACCTATGGTTAAATCCTCATATTATGCAATGTTGTTAGTGCAGGAGTATGCCAATTCATAGGATCTAGGTATATAGTCCCTTTGTGGTGTGATGAAGAAGACACCAGCTCCTGATCCATGTTGTGTGTATGAACTATCAAAGTAGAGTTTCCAATGGTCACCTATGATGAGATTGAAGATAGATTCATTGGGAAACTCTTATATGAGTGGATTCTCTAAATACATGGGTGCTTCTACAAGTTGATCTGTGATCACTTGGCCTTTGATTGCTTTTTGTTCCATGTACACGATGTCATATTCATATAGAATCATGACCCACTTGGCCATCTTTCCTATGAGCATTACCTTTGACAGTAGGTACTTTAGGGGGTTGATCTTGGCAATGAGTTTTCATTTTGTGCACCAACATGTAGTGTCTGATTTCTTGTGAAGCAAACACTACTGCTAGACAAGATTTTTTGATGAATGAGTAGTTTAACTCATGCCCAATCATCATGTGGTTGATGTAATAGATTTACATCTCTATCTCATTTTCATTATGCTAAGCTAGGAGAGCATCGAGGGTTGTTGTTATTGTTGATACATAGAGGATTAGAGGCTTTCTTGGCATTGGTGGCATGAGTACCAAAGGTGTGAGTAGATATTCTTTGATTTTGTTGAAGGATTCATCCCACTTGTATGCTACCCCCTTATGGAGTAGGTGAGAATACGAGATTTTCTTGTCTACTAGTTCTGCTATGAATCTACAGATGGTCTGAATCCTACCTTGGAGGGCTTTCAACTATTTCAATGTTTTGGATGCTTCCATCTCAAGGATTGATTTTACCTTGGTAGGATCTATTTCAATCCCTCTCATGTAAATGATGTATCCCAATAGCTTTCCTGACTATACACCAAAGATACACTTCTTTTGATTTAAGCTGACCTTGTATTCCCCTAGCCTGTAAAAATAGCACTCAAGGTTGCTATGTGATCTCTCCTCTTTCTAGATTTTGCTAGTATGTCATGAATATAATATTCCACAATTTTTGGATCATGTCATGGAAGATTAAAGTCATGGAACTTTGGTAGGTGGCCCCAACATTCTTTAGTCTGAATGGCATCATGTTCTAGTAATATGTCCCCCATGGACAAGTGAAGTCCATTTTGTGTTGGTCTTCTTTAAAAATCATTATTTGTTGTACCCAAAGAAACCATCCATCAGAGAAAGAATTTCATGTCCCACTATCATGTCTACAATCATGTCAATGTTAGCCAATGGGAAATCATCCTTCAAGCATGCTTTGTTTAGGTCTCTAAAATTTGTGCATATACGGATGCCCCCATCAAGTTTTGAAATAGGTACCAGATTTGATACCCACTCTGAGTAGTCAATTGGTAATATGAACCCTACATCAAGTAGGTTCTTTAATTCCATTTTGACTAGTAGGGCGATCTGAGGATGCATTTTTCTCACTTTTTTTTTCACAGGCTTAGCTTAAGAGTAGACTGCAAGATGATGGACCACTGTCTCTGGATCAAGCCTAGGCATGTAAGTATAAGTCCATGCAAATTGAAATTTTCATTCTCTCAAAAAAGTGGTTACGAGCTCTTGTTCCTCTGATAATAATGATTGCATAAAATGTGATGTGCGGTGTCTCCTTTATTCCCAAGTTGACTAGGTTGCATTTTTTGGCTAGAACTACTGATTTTTCTTGATGTAGAGCTCTGAGAGGAATATTGAATCCCGCATCCTTGGGCACCTTAGAGAAGTTTTCACCATCGGATGTGTCCTTTCTTTTTACTATTTTTGGGTCAGAGAGTGTAACTATGTGGTTTTCACTCAAGAACCTAGAGATTATTCTTAGTTTTTCACTTTTGCAACTAAGGGATTCAATCATTTCCCCATAGTATGCATGTGTGTCCAACTCAATGTGGTGCAGGAGTACCTATTTGATCACATGCCTCCATGAGGCCATATTGATTCATTTGTTCCATTTTAATGTCTTAATGTTGTAATAAGGCTTAATGATCCATTTTTTATATGCACGAGGTCATTGGAGTCTTAGGAAATTATATTTTAATTTATTTGTCACATAGTGTTCAAAATTGCTCCATATTGTAAACATTGTCAAAAGAGCAAAAATTAAGTAATTGACAAATCAAGTGATTAGAAGTAGGTTAGAATCAGTTGTGGTTGGTTTATTTGAGGTAGTTTTGTTTTCAAATCATAAATAAGCCTCTCACAAGTCAAGGCGAGAGAGGGGGGATGTAAATGATGGACAAATTAATAAAGAAACCCTATTTTTCATGCAAATTTATGTGTTTTTCCTAATAAAACGTGAATATCTACTCTTGTACGGACATGTATGACTTGATATTGAAGAGGAAATCATTGGAAAAGATATTATTGTGTGTCTAGATCATTTTTCACTTGGTCTGACTTAATTTCATCAAGAAATAAAGAAGTTATGGCATTTTTTGTAAAACCAGCCTGGAACCCTACCAAGGGTTACCCGTTTTGGTAAAACCCTCATAACTTTTGTTTGAACCATTGGATCTGTATAAAAATTGGATTAAATTTATTTAACTAAGTAATCTACAAACTAACTGGAGCAATTGGCTTCATGATCATTTTTGTGAAAGTTATTAATGACTGTTTATTACAGTTTATAGTGAAATCAGACTTGTAAAGGCCTAAAAGGGTAGAGTACAAACATTATTTGTATTGTTGATACAAAACAAAGGTAACTAAATTTTTTATATTTTTTAGAATATTATCCAAGGTACTTAAATTTGTGATTATAGTTGGTATATTGTGCTAGTTCAAATATTTTTTGATGATAGTCCCTAATTGAAAGGCTACAAGATTATGGTGCAAGTTGTGAATCAAAGACCTATGGTTGTTATATTTATGTTGCTGACAGAGTTATGCATGGAATGATATATTTTCCTTATGGAAGACTCAATCCAAGGTTAGATAAAGGTTTTTTCTGCTGTTTTTTTCCTTGTGTTGAATGGTTGAGAGAATGCTTAATAGCATGCATTACTTAAAGATTGCCTTCAGAAATTGTTAAGGATATGTGAGATGTGTTGTTGAATCCTTTAAATAACCTCTGCATCACAATGTTAAATCCTAATTTATGATCCCCACATGGAATACTATCCTGTAGTCCCATGAATTTTGAGGGCACCTCATCATTTTTTAATGTGTCCAAAATTGGCAGTCCTCATTGGTCGTAATCAATGAGTTGTGGGTAGACTAGGCGGATTTCATGGTTTTGATGGTCATTTGTCTCAAAAGATAGGGTACTAATCATGAATAGTGAGGTGTCTTTGAAGAGCATAGTAAAATTGGTTATGGGGTCCTTGTCACTACTACATACATCAGTTATGTCAAAAGTGAAGTTGTCAATGACATGACCAGTGGATACGGGTAGGCGAAGGGTGGATGTTGATTGCTAAGGAGGAGTCTTGACCTTCGTAATCAAGGGACTTTGGCCACATATGGTCACCTTCAGAGGGGTACATCTGAGACCAATATCTTTCATTAGCGTCTTTGGCATGAGGGGTATTAGAAGCCTATTGTCATTTTGTCCCATCTTTTTTTTTTGTCATATCCCATGGCAAGCATCATTTGTAAACCCTTACTACTATCATCCATAGGTAGATTTGTTGCTAGCTTGTTGTCTTGGTACAAGAGGTGAGATGGGTCCTCTTCTATTATCTCTCATCCTAGGTTTGCCCAACTTTGGAAGCTAGAAGAGCTTGTTGTGAAGTTTTGGGATGACGAAGCATCATTTGATTGTGGTCATCCTTGTGACCTAGGAGATTGTGGTAACTCTCCTACCACAAAAGAACTTTTTGGAATTGTATAGTGTCCACACTCATTGTCTTGGATTATGAATTTGATGTCAGATATGGTGGGGATGGTGGGTGTCTTTGTCATAGAAGTGGAGGTGAGAGTAGTTGGGTCAATGTATGGAGTTGAGGGACCCTCATTGTTTTTAGGTACTTGGGGGATTTTGTAATATTTGGCCTCTAGATTTTTGCAATAGTAAAAGGGTTCAAGATCCCCATGGACAGTGACTTCTTGGCCTTGGTATAAAATATTTTTCACATTGGTGAAAGGTTGAGGCTACAGCTTGCATCCCGTGAATCCAGGGACGCCCCAGGAGGATATTATAAGGGAATTCTAGGTCGAGGACTTGACATGTTGTTTCCCTAATGGTTGGACCTACTTGAATAAGGAGTTGGATTATTCCTTGAGACATTATTTCTTCATCATCATAGGCTCTAATGGTAATTCCTTTTTCTTTTTTAACAGTGTCTTTAGAGAAGCCCAAGCTTTTTATTAATTTAAGGGTGCATATGTTCAACCTTGGACCTCCATCTACTAGGACCCTTTTGATCTTATTTTTTATGAATGAAAGCTTCAAAATCAAGTGCATAATCATGAGATATTTGTGTTCAAAGATCATGCTCTAAGAATTTTAGAAGGTGTAGTGGATTGAGGTGTGTGACCATATCTTGGAAGTGATCTGCATCAAGATCCATGGGGATGGAAGATGAGGTCAAAGCTTCTTCGAGGATCTTCTTGTGGGCTAGTGAGATCTTTAGTAACTCCATGATGGAGATCTGATTTTGGGTTCTTTTTAACTTATCAAGGATATTATAGCCACTAGAAATGGATCTTGGGTTAGAAGTGGATGCTCTAGGAGGCTAAGATGACCCTGCAATGGTGACTTTTCTGCCTCTTGTGGTGACTCCACAATTAGCTTGGGCTCCTTTGATGGTGATGTTAGTGCAATACTCATCCAGGGATGTGACAACATGGTCATACACATGGTTTACACTTTTAAAGTTACCCTTTCCTTTGTCATTGTTATTTTTTCCTTTGTTGTTATGATTGGGCATCAAATTCATGTAGATCTTAAGATTTTGATTCTTAGCTAGTTATTCCACATCTATGATTTTGTCATCAATGAGGTCTTGAATGAGATTTTTCAACCCCATACAACTAGAAATTGTGTGTCCCTTGATCTTGTGGAAATCACAAAGCTGATTTTCATTGTACCATGGTGGTTTCACCAAGGGCTCTTGATAATTTTCAAAGGTGGGGATTGTGATGATTTTTTCTGCCACTAGCCTCTTCATGATGGATTCAACTAATTCCCCAAGGGATATGTATTTCCTCTTGGGGGAGTTTTTGTTTCATTGTGATGGCCCTCTTTGATTGTTCACATTGTTGATTGTTTTATTGTTTGTTTGTGGGGTCATAGTGTTAGCCTTCCAATTGTTTTGATTGTTGTTTTGGGGTTATTGTTGGGGTGCTGGTGTGTTTTGTTGAGTGTTGATGACAACTTTGGTTTCGACAACACCATCGTTGTTAATGTTTCTATTTTTCACCCATGTGGGAGGTTTGTCATTATAGCTTGTGGATGGATGATTGTCTTGTTGTTTAGGATATGTGGGTGTCCCTCCTTGTGTGGTAAGGTCTCGTTGAGTGTTAAGCACTTCAGAGATCAGTTGATCTTATGTGGTGATACCTTGCACCTTGAGATGGAATGCCAAGGCTCCCTCAATATTAGAAATGATGGTACAAGCTTGTTGTTATTTAAGAATGACCCATTTTCTCCTATTGGTGTTGGATCACCATCATTGTAGGAAGGAAGCAAATGATTCATTTTTTCCTTGTTTGAGAGTTGATAGTTTCTCTAGGCTAACATCCATACTGATATTGAATGCGTATTTTTTTATGAATTCATCTACTATCACCTAGAACTTCTTAATTCTTAGAGGGAGATGAGAGAACCACTCCATAGTTTGGATAGCCAAACTTCTAGGAAATAGCTGCATCATATATGTATCATCATATGTGACTTCCATGTAATGCACTTGGAATTCCCTGATGTGATCTTTAGGGTTTCCCATCCCACATTATTTACCAAATTTGGGGATCTAAAATCCATTTGGGAATGGTTGCATTGGAATACTCCTATCAAACAGATAGGGACACAAGTTATTGGGCATCTTCATGGTTTTCCTTGATTGAAGATCAAGCACTTGTTGCAAGAGCAATTTGATTTGCATTGTTAGATTGTTTTGTGAATCAGGGAGTGGAGTGAAGATGTTACATGTGGTGGTTCAAATGGAGGGATGGTTGGGTTTGTTGGTTTGTTGGTGGATGGTGTTTGAATTTTTTTCTATGCAAAATATGCTTGTAATTATTGTTGTACCAACAATGCTTGTAATTGTTCTTGTACCAATAACACTTGTTTGTCTTGCTGCTATTGTGCTATTAATGCCTATTGTTGGGATTGTTGTTGTTGTGCCATTAATACTTGTTGTTGGTCTGCTTCTTTTTTCTCTTGGTATTGCTTCAGTGCTTGCTAGTATGCTTGTTGTTGAGCTACTTGTGTGAGGTATTATGCTTGTTCCTGTGCATGTGTTTGTGCTTGTTGGTGCAAGAGCACCTACACCTCATCCTCTATTTTTTATCATTTGATGAAAAAATGTGGTTAGGAGGTTAGAATGAGTATTTTGGAGTCTTTTTTTCATTAATAAGGTCAATCAAGACCATTGAGCAAGATCTAGGGCAATTTTTTGAGTTTTGAGTCAAAATGTACACAAATTGCACTCTTGCACTAAAAGATGCTCTTGTAGCCTTTGAAGGCAAAAACATGAATTTTTATGTGAATGTGTAAGGGTGGGGATCTTAATAATGTAATAAGGCTAATTCCAAGCCATTTGAATGGTTTTTAAGGTCTTAGGTATTTAGGATTGAAAGGTTGCTTCAAAATGCAAAATTTTGATAATGTAATTTGGAGTAAACTCAACATTTATTATGTAATTATCATTAACCAATGGATTCCCTCCTTGAAAATAAGTTGAGGGAAGTTTTAATTGATGGTTCAAATTTTAAAAAGCTTCCCTTGGGTTGAGGCTGGGAGTTGATGAAGTTTTGAAGCATTAAATATAATAAAAACTCTATTTTTTCTATTTTTTACAAAAAAAATTCTTGTTCTCGTGCTTGGTATAGTTTGGTACATCATTGTACGGACTCCAAATTGGAATGAATTTAAATATGTAGATTCTACTTTCTTTTTGTGGTGATTTGACTCATTTTCATCAAGTATTGAGTAAGTTACATCAATTTTAGTGAAAGTGGGTCTGAAACCTTGCAAAACAAGGGTTTGGTCACCAAAATGGATGTAATTCCCATTTCCACTGTGGGAAAAATCTGAAACTTGGTGAATTAGTAGATTTAGGACTCCTTTACATTCTGAAATTTTTTTCAAAGAAAAATATTGTGGTTTACAAAAGTTATGTGATGCCCTAGGTTTGGTTTTTGCCTTGTACAGTCCAAAATGTGATCATTTGAATACATTATTTGTTGATTTCTGATTATTTGAGTAAATATAATGGATGGAAAGCATGTAACAGGTCTTGAGGAATGTATTTAATTATTTTAAAGTCATTAGGGGTGTTTGGGTGTGCCTTGACAAGTTGATTCCTTCTTTGCACAACCCAAATGAAGCCTTTTGGTGGCTTGTAAATTAGTTATTTGACACACTTGCTCCGTGTGTTTGGTCCTATGATTTTGGGGATCTGTAAAGGTCTATATAAGTGGTGCAAGAGCACCTACACCTTATCCTCCATTTTTTCTCATTTGATGAAAACATGTTGTTAGGAGGTTAGAATGAGTCTTTTTGAGTCTTTTTTGTCATTAATAAGTTCAATCAAGACCATTGAACAAGATCTAGGGTGACTTTTTGAGTTTTGAGTTAAAATGTGCAACAATGCAATCTTGCACTAAAAGTTGCTTTTGTAGCCTTTGAAGGAAAATATGTGAATTTTTGAAAGGTTTGGGGTCTTGAAAATGTAATAAGGCTGTTTCAAGGTTATTTGAATGGTTGTTAAGATCTTAGGTCTTTAGGATTGCAAAGTTGCTTCAAAATGCAAAGTTGTCATAAGGAAATTTGGCATAAAATCAATATTAATGATGTAATCTCATTAACTAATGGTTCCCTACTTCAAAAATCAGTTGAGGGAAGTTGTAAAAGATGGGAAACAAGTTTAAAAAGCCTCCCTTGAGTCGAGGCTGGGCTGTTGTTGGTAGTTTTGAAGTTTTGAAGCATTTAATAAGAAGAAAACTTTGTTTTTTCTATTTTTTACAGCATTTTTTCCTGATCCCGTGCTTGGTACGGTCTGGTACATCATTGTACGGACTCAAAATTGGAATGGTTTGAAAGAGGAAAGAGTCTAATTTCTTTTGGTGGTGATTTGGATCATTTTTATTAAGTATTGAGTAAGTTACATCAATTTTAGTGAAAGTAGGTCTGAAACCTTGCAAAACAAGGGTTTGGTCACCAAAATGGAAGTAATTCCCATTACCACAGTGGGAAAAATCTGAAACTTGGTGGATTGGTAGATTTAGGACTCATTTACATGCTGAAATTTGTTTCATATTGAAAAATGGAGGTTTTCAAAAGTTATGTGATGCCCTAGGTCTAGTTTTACCTTGAAATAGTCCAGAAAATGATCATTTGTAAGCTTTTCTTTTGATTTCTGATTATTTGAGTAAATAGAATGGATAAAACATGTGAAAGGGGACTTGGAGAACCTATTGGAGTATTTTAAAGGCATTAGGGGTGTTCGGGTGTGCCTTGACAAGTTGAATTTTTCCTTGTACAGGCCTAGTTAAGCCTCTTTGGTGGCTTGAAAATCATTCTTTTGAATCATTTGTTGTTAGCATCTGGTTTTGTGCTTTTGGGGATTTTTAGGGGTTGATGTTAGATGTATAAAACCATTTCTTTTTGGTCTGGTTATTTATTTAAAAATATTTAATCATGACTGTCCTATTTGGCGTGTACTACAAGAAATGCATGGCTTGTTTGAAAGCAATGGGAGAGTGAGTGTTTTTGTGTGCAAGATCTATTTTTCTGATCATGATTTGTCATGTTGGGAGTATTAAAATCATCCCCAAGTGCTATAGTGATTTTTGGATGAGAGATTCTTGTTGGTTATTAAGTTTCTTTGTTGAAAGAAAACAATGAAAAGATGTGTGCACATAGAGTGTTTGAGAGAATTTTTTTGAGAAAAGGTGTTGCTTCCCCTGTCACTCTACATCACAAGCCAAATGAAGCCTTTTGGTGGCTTGTAAATTAGTTATTTGATACACTTGCTCCGCGTGTTTGGTCCTATGATTTTGGGGATCTGTAAGGGTCTATGTAAGAAGTATAAAATGTGGTTTATTTCTCTATTATTTTCCTTTAACAATTTTTTATCATGACTGTCCTATTGGTGAGTGCTAGAAGGAATGCATGGATAGTATGGCAGCAATGGGGGAATGAGAGTTTCTATGAGAAAAGGCTGGTTGGTTGTTCATTTTTTGTCATATTAAGAATTTCCAAATCATCCCTAAGTCCTGTGGTGATTTCTAGTTGTTTGAGTCAAGTTGTATGATCAGATTGTCTTATTGAAGGGTATAGTTGAACAAGTGTGTCAAGTTGGGTGCTTCCCCTACCACTCTACATCACTTGTTCCTGAGCCTAGGCTTGTGCTTGTTGGGTAGCTCATGCAATTTGTGTGGTTTGTGTGGCTTGGGCTGGTTGTGCTACTTGAGCGGCTTGCATTGCTTGAGCAGCTTGTGCAAATAATTGTGTGGCTTCTTGGTTTTGGATTTGTTGAAGTGCCTTTTGATAGGCAGCTTGTTGAGCAGCTTATAACACAATGCTATATTGGTTTGTTGTATTTGTGTTCGGTCATGGAGGTGGTGGTGAATTTGGTATGGTTTTTTTTGTTATGATGAGATGCACCATTGTATTAATGATTGAGATTTGTGTATTGGATGGTGCGATCATTATGCTTGGTCCTTGGGAGACCATGGTTGATGATGTGATGATTACTTGTGTTATCGAGATGGTTGTAATTTGTTGTGATGTTGATGGAAAGGTCAAAGGATTTGGTATGATGATTTGGTTGATGATTGGGGGATTCTTTTGAATGAGTGGCGATAATGGAGGTAACCCCAAACTGAGAGGTGATGTGAATGTTAATGGTAAAGGTGGAAATGGTGGGAAAGTGAGTCGTATACCTCCTTAGGGAAATGATGAAGATGAAGGGTCAAAGATGCCCCCTGGTCCAAATAAGTCACCTTCTCCTTTTGAGTTCATCAAGAGAGAGGTTTGAGGTGTTGCATGAAATGATGATGATGGGTCATTGGGATCATGAAAGGTGAGGGGGACATATGGGTGTAATGGATTTTGAGGTATGTTTTCTCTCAAGATAGTGTTTGTATCCAAATCTTGATTACTCATGAGGGGGTGAGTTTGTAGTGTATTTAGAAATGCACTTCCTTTGTTAACAATAGGTTGAGTTGGAGAAATGGATGATGTAATTTGGGGGATGGGTTGGGTGATGCTTTGGAATGGAGGTGTGGATGAGATTTGGAGCATGGATGAAATTGGAGTCATGACCCCAAGAGATTGTTCCACAATGGTGCTCACATCATAATTGGAAGGGAGTTTAGCCCCTTGGTTTTCTAATTCAAGCATGTACTGTGAGGGATGGAGCTTCATCATGAAGTTGACAATTCTATGATTTTTGGGATTTTGGACCATTTCGGTGATCTCGTCTTGTGTCATCCCAAAGGAGTTATTGGTGATATCCTCTACTATACTTTCCTCTTGTGGATTTTGTGATGATGAAGGAAAATTTGTTAGAGGATTGCTTGATCCAACAAGATTCATTTCAAATTTGGTTTGGCTTAGGTCACTTGAAGTTGATGTATCTTTGTTGGTCTCCATGTTCTTCTTGAGTTGCAATTTTTTTTAACCATAAAATGAGGTTCAAAAGAGAAGATATAGGATGATTTAGGATCAAAGGTATGAAGATGAAATTAAATGTGTGAAAAAAATGGATGATATGGATTATTTAAACTCTTAGAAGATCTTGAGGGGAATGTTAGACTTTTGGGAATTTTTAGATTTTCATTTGATTTCATTCTTGGATTCTTGGATTTTTATTTTGACCTTGGCTTGGCTTGATTTTCTTTTGGATTTGGATAGTGAACAAATAGATCCCAAGATGTTGGGTGTTATCTATGGGATAACCTAGTTTACAAGATGATAATTTGATTAAGTGTAGGGAGAAGGATGCATCTACCCACACCTAACCAAAAAAGGATAATTTGATAATTTTAACTAAGAATGTGGAGAAGGATACATCTACATTTACCTAGCCAAAGCAAGATGATTTGATGATTGATTCAAGGATTTTGATTCATGGATTTTCCAAAAATTCTAGCATGAAGGATGGCTTCAAAATTTTTAAGAGTTGTTGGTGAGATGATTTTGGTTTGATGTTTAAAAGATGGGTGAAGGTTGACTTTGATCCTATGTGTACCTAAAAAGACTATTGTTTAGAAGACCTAAATTTTGAAGAACATGCTTTAATCTAAACAAGATACTCAAATTCCCGAAAAAGATTTGGATTTTGACAATAATAAAACAAGTACAAATTGGGATTGTTTCTTGAATCTTTCCTATAAAAGTTGAAAAGCAATCTTTGTCTAAATTTGTAGAGCATCGAGAGACTCTTTTGATGAGATTTTGGACTAAGAGCTTTGACCTTAGGTTTTTGAATTTTGATCTTCTTCAAAATCATTTAATAAGTCACATTTGTGAGATTCAATTGTTCTTAGCTTTGCTTAATGAATTTTTTTTTACCACAAACACTTCTTGATTTTTTGAAACTAGATGCCTAATGTTTTAACTTCTTCTCATCCCACAAAGTGTATCATGCAGAAATCAAGGAAATCAAAGCAAAATTTACCTATTGTTAACTCGAGTAGGATAAAATTGAGATGAAATACAAATGCTTAGAAACCTCTAAGGATATGAATCCCAAGGGAAATCAATAGAATGTGAATTTGTTCAAGGATATTTACTTCTCCTAAAGGGTTTGAAATTTGATGATAATGTTGAATTTTTTTTTCTCCAATGTTTTCAATCAAGCAAAGCATTTTGATTTCAAGAAAAAGTAAAACTTTATAGATATTTGAGATAATAATTGTTGAGTCCCCACTTGGACAAGTCCAGCTACGCCTACTTCCAGCAGATGGTTAGATGCTTGACCACATAGGCTCCCCCTTACAGTGCACTTGCTTCTTAGGTTAGCCAAGCATAAGTACCCATGAAGCTCCCATGACATACTTTCCATCTCTACTAAAAGTTGTAAAAGTTTGGGGCAACTTCAAAATGACCATTCTTGCACCAACAAATAGATAGGGATTTTGGCCTTTCTAGAAAAGGGTTTTAATGTGGGCATTCCATTTGTAGGGGACCATCCATGTGGAGAGAGACCATTGTTTCCCTTATTGTTGGAATAATCCTTGTGATATTGGCCTTTGTTTTAATACCCACACTTATATCCTGGGTGGAAGTCGCTTGGCTTTAGCATATTCCCAGTTGGGTCATTCCCTTGGGTGATTACTTTTTTCCACAAGGAAGACCCTCTAAGATAACACAAAAGTGAGTAAACACATCTATATTTTGATCAATCTTTGTTTAGAAACAAAGAGAGAACACTTGCGATATGTCATACTCACACTCACAATACTTATTCAAATTTTAATATCAAAATTGAAGTGTGTGGGTAATTACTTACACAACTTAATGTCACCAAAATGCCTTTTGATTCTCAAGACCATTGTGAGGTGTGAGAGAAGTGCATACGTCCTTTTAATGATATTACTTTGGTTAACTAATTACAAAACAAAGAAGCACTTGTTCATTTTAAGTCCGCAAAGCAATTATTTGATTCTTTTTAGTGCACCAAAATGAAATATAGAATTTTCCTTGTTCAATTGTTAATCTTCAAACCAAATCTAGTGAGTTTTTCCTAAAGTTCTTTTTAAGTTCTTTGTAGCAAAAATTGAAAATTTTGATAGTGTTCTTTTTTGAGCTCAAAATAAATTTAGTGTATCCTAAGCACATGAAAAGATAACAAGTCCTTAAGAGGGATTTTGGGCTCTCTAAAAGTGTTTAACCAACACTAAAGTGTTTAAAAACACTTGATGTAATGAGAGAATGATGTCATAATGCCCCTTTCAAACTTATTTTTCTCCTTCACCTTGATTAAACCAACCTACAAAAATTGATTAAAATTGCAAAATAGAGTTAGAAATGCCAATTAGCAACCTAAAACAACCAAAATAAAAAGCACATGTTGAAATTGAATTAATTTGAACTTTTTACTTCACTCCAGTGGCGTAGTCTGCACAAGTGGTGCAATTTGGGAAAGCTAGTAGTGTTATATAGTGCTACTAATTTTGCAACCAGTGCTTTGCAACATGCCAAAGGGCATGATTGCATTGAAGTTTCACCCAATGGTGCTATTTGAATTTTGGAAATTTTAGCGCTTGTAAACTAACCTAGTGGTGGAGTTAGAAGATTTGAATTCTGGGCAAGAAAGATAGAGCATTGTGGTTTAATGCTTGAAGCGGTATTGTATGGAAACACTGGACTAGTAGTGGTGTTGTATGGTGCCACTAGACTGCTAGTAGTGCAGTTCTCCGTAGACACCAAAAAAACACAAAAAGCACAAAATTTTGTTGAAAAATGTGATTTGAACTTGAGATCTACCCTCCTTCTAGTGCCAAATCTAGAACCAATATCATATACCTACATAAACACAATAAACAAACACATAATTAGATAAAATGCAAGTTAGTATTAGAATTCCCCATGAAATTCATTTAAATTGTAAAGAAGAAGAAATGAGATAAACACAAGTAAATATAAACAATTTAGCTATCAAATCCTATTCAATGTAAAACATACTCTTGATCCCATGGGGGAATTGGTGCCAATTTGATGTGGAAATTGGCCCTTTCCCAACTCCTATGATGCACTTTGGTGAATGATGTGCACATTGGTGAAGATTCAATGGAGCTCCATGATGAAAAACCTACATAACCTAGCTAAGATATTGAAAAAATGGATGGAAATAAAGATGCTTGAAGCTGAATTTGAGTATAGTAAGTTTATTCAAATTGTGGATGATCAAATGAGGAGAGAAGCCTCTTATTTATAGAAAGATAAGATGGAGGAATGATCGAAATGAAGCAATGTGAGATTATTCAACACCCAATGAGGAGGTGTCACTTGTCAAGAGGTGAATGGATGAAGGATGTGCACATTTTGATGAATGTTCCCATAAATGCAATTAGGTGGAATTTGAAAATATTGAAATGACATGTAAAAGGGAAAGAGAATGAATTAAATGTCACTTGTCTCAATGCACAAGTACATGTAAGAGGGAATGAATGTCTTGTTGGAAGGACAAATCCACTTGGAGGGATTTCAAATTTGGAAGAATGTTCCTCTTTTATGCCATGTTGAGAGAGAATATGGATTTAATAAATGAATTAAATGTATTTTCATGTGCCAGTGGCAAAAGATAGAGGATGAGACATGGATTAAGATTAAATTAATTAAGGTTTAATTAATTTAATGAGGTATTTTGATGATGTGACTAATTGATTTAGATTTTTGGGTTGATTTAAATCAAAGATGAGAAGAATGTGATTTTAAAGATTAATTAAATAGACTTTGATTTATTTAATTAAAAGAGATGATGCTAGATTAAATCAAATAAGGTTTAATTTATTTAATTAAATAGAGACATAGGCTTAATTAAATCAGATTGATTAATTTAATTAACAAGAGAGAATGACTTAATTAGGTAATATGATTATTTATTTAATTAAGGGACAGAGTAATGACAAGTTGAGAAGTTGATTCAGTGTCAGTAATCAAGATCATGTATGTCAGTATATTTTTCATGTCTATAGCTTATGATTTAGAGGTTGAGAAAATGGATGTAAAAATTGATTTCCTTCATGGTGATTTGGAGGAGGATATTTATATGACAACTAGAGCACTACATGGTGAAAGGTAAAAGTAAGTTGGTTTACAAATTGAAGAAATCACTATATGGCTTAAAAAAGAATCCTAGGATGTCGTACCAAAAATTTGTTACATATGTGTTGAGTTTGGGATTTGAGTGTTCTAAATCAAATCATTGTGTTTATTATAAAACTAATGGTAATTGTTTCTTGTTTATTGAATTATATGTTGATGATATGTTATTCATTGGTAGAGGGAAAGGTGTGATTTTAGAACTAAAATCTCAACTTGCTACTAAATTTGAAATGAAAGATCTTGGTGCAACTAAAAACATTCTTGAGGTGGAAATTAAAGAGATAGAGTGAACATAAAGATATGGCTTGGCCAAAGTAAGTATGTCAACTCAAATTTATAGAAGTTTGATATGCAAGATTGTATACCATTGTGTGTTCATGTTTCAATTGGAACAAATTTATCTATTTTAGATTGTCCAATATCTCCATTAGAGATGGAAGACATGAGTAGTGTCATAATAGAGTGCAGTTGGATTTTTGATGTATTCTATGGTTTGTACTAGACCAAACATTGCCCAAGTAGAGGGAGTTCTTTCCAAATATGTGTCTAATCCTGGTAGAGTTCATTGGGATGCAATTAAAAGAATCTTTAGATATTTGTGGGGTATATTCGATTATTCCTTATGTTATTGTAGACACCTCAATTTCACCACTTATGTTTGGTCAAATTTATCCTTTTTCATCTAAAATCCTCTTATCTACATTAATTAATTAATATTACTATTATTTAATTAATACCCCTAAAGTCCTCTAAATCCCTAAGGTATTTAGTTAAATGATTAAGTACCTTACCCTTTATTCCTTTCCTCCAAGGAATTAAATAAATAATCCATTTATTTAATTCCCTTTATCTCCCATCCCCCATAATCTACACTTAATCCTAATCCACCTTTTAATCCCATCATTAGGGATGTGCACATTCCTAATCCATGATTAGGATGTGTCACATCCTCCAACTTTTATAAGTTGGCTCCTAATCCTCATTAGCCACCTAACATTCCTCTAATCCTTCATCAACTAGCTTAATCAACCCCTTGGTCAACTCTCCCCATCCCTCAAGGAATTTGTAATTCCTTTTTGTCTTCCCAAGGTCCTTTTTAGGAATTTTAATTCCTCTCTCATCTCCCAAGGAATATTAAATTCCTTTTATCCTTTCCATGTGCATTAAAAAGGATTTTTTAATTCCTTTAGTCAACTCTTAATCTCATCCATTGATATCTATCAATCAATCTTAGTCATTCATCCAAAAGACCCTTCAATCTATTTATCCCAACACTTAGCCATTTTCATCACTTTCACCCACTTTCCACTAGAGTGTTGTTATGCTACCAAAATTTTGAGTGAGCACACATCCAATCAAACATTGTGGGAAAATCTACACAATAGGAGACTTGGTAAGCCAGTTTGAATTCCTCATCACCTTATCTTGAGTTTTTTTTGTTTTTTTAGTCTTTTGCTTGATTTCTTGCATTTTAGGTAGATTAAAATACTGCACACATTTCTAGCATGCCCAGTGGGATTGACGTCATAGGTCTATATTTTCAAGTTTGTTGTTGTTTCACATTTTGTAGGTTTAGATTTTACACGCAAGGCTAAATTCACCCTGACACACAAATTTTCCAGTTACAAAGGTGAATTTGCAAATGAATAGGAAAATTTGCAAAAAGATAAGAAAATTTGAAGATGAATAGGAAAATTTGTGGATGGTGGCTAGGAAAATTTACAGATAGGCGAATTTGTGGATGACAAATAGGTGAATTTGAGGATAGGAAAATTTGTGGATGATGGATAAGCGAATTTGCAGATAGGCGAATTTGTGGACAATGGATAGAAAAATTTGTGGATAGTGTAGACACATAAAATTGTCCTAGGCTTGCAACTCTTAGATTATTCAACATTGCCCCTTTTATTCTTAATAATTAAATAATTTTTAATAATTTAATTATTTTCTAAAGTCATATGTCTTCTATTAATTAAATAATTTTAATTATTTAATTAATTCTTTTTTATCTTTATTCTCCCTTGATTAATTAAATAAATTTTATTTATTTAATTACGTCACTAATTAAGTCCCCTTCTTTTAAAATTAAATAGATTATAATTTATTTAATTTTTGTTCACTTTCCACTATAATTAAATAATTATTTTAATTATTTAATTATTCATTGGCCTCTTCTTTCATAAATTAAATAAATTTTATTTATTTAATTTAGTCCACTCTCTTGAATTTTGAATTAAATCATTATTTAATTCAAAATGATTCCTTTTGTCACATTCCTTTATAATTAAATAATATTTTTATTATTTAATTATTCATTGGCCACCTAAATTAAATAATTTTTATTATTTAATTTCTCCAGCAACCTCTTTATCCATGCCAATCTTATCTTCCAAATCAAATCTTATCTCTTGACATCTCATTTAATTTCAGCCCTTGATTGAATTATTTTATAATTCAATCTTAGCCCTTCATTTAGTGTCATTGCCCTAATTTTGACCTAAACCTATTTCATACTACAACATTCAATTTTGACCATTGATTCTAGGGCATTTGTCATCTTCTCATCCTGGCCACACTTTCAAAATTGTAGTTTCTATAAAATGACAATTTTGTTCTTATTTCAGAGCTCATGCTCATTCTATCAAGTTAAATTTTTATTATTGTCATTTGCAGTCATTGTCATTTTAGTCTATTGTGAAGTCATTTCTTTTATACAAATCCTTCAACATTTGCATAGGGATTTGGCATTAGTCTAGGTGCTCATTTGAAATCTAAGGGCCTCATTCAATTTGCTGCAAACTAGAAGGTGTAACAAAGGTGAAGCATGGAAGATGAAGATTTATGGTAACATTGTTCCTTTTATTTTCATGTTTATTTTCTTTGTACTTTGTTACTTCAATGGATTTTTGGTGTTTATTGTCTAATAAGCTAACCAATATAAATTTTCCATAGATACAAATAGGTTAATCTATGAATGACAGATAGGCAAATTTGTAAACAAGTGATTTTGATAATAAGGAATAGGTGAATTTGAGGTATACCCAAAACTTAATTTTTCAATTTTTAGCTTCAATTTGTTTGGGATTTCGAGTACTAATCTACTAATCTGTCTACTTGTGAGTTTGGAATTTCACTAACAATTTGTGTAGCAATTTTTCCTCCATCTGTCCAACAACAATGGTCAAAATTACTAACGTATTTTCTACTTGACGATTGGTCGAAGACCCCTTTAGGTAGTTTGTCTATTATTTTCATACTAGCTAGGCACATGTAGATTAATTAAAGGGTGAATATACTTTGTTTGTTGTGCTTGGGAGTAAGTTGTTGATGTATCCACTCCCCTTGCACCTTTCAGTGATTCTGGGTGATGAGAAACCATAGTTTTCTCTAGTCTAGTCCAGTCTACCTAGGAGGTGCTAGTGCATCTAAGCTCTCCCCTTGTGCTATGTGTGAGCCTGGGACTAGTCAAAATGTCTAATATCTTCTTCCCTTAGTGGGACCTGCCTAGGATTTCATCACCTAGGGGGTAATTACAATCACATGTTACTAGTGGGGTATAAAAATGGAGGAGAGCTAAAGTTGTACCTCAATCCAGTCACATCATGTTTAGCAAAGTGTCTAAGCTAGGGTGATACCTAGATAAGACATGTAGGGTTGGTCCAAGTTTTCAATACCTTGTTGGGGCTCTTGATCCACACTTATGATAGGTTGGTGTTCATGATTGCATCTCACATACCTAGCATATATTGAGGAGGCATGAGATAGCTTTGTTCAGCCTAGATAGAGATATGTGTTTTAGTCATGGCTTGGTGTAGTACAGGGGATGTATACCATATCCTAAATTCACTCACCATGTACTCCCTTGGGTTGAGATAGAGATCCTAGTGGTGGACTATGATAGTCCTTAAGAGAGAGTGTGAAGGTGAGCCTGTGGCATCTGTTGATGACCTTGTTCCACTGGAATGTTAGCTATCCACCTTCATGAGAAAGGGTGATCCAAAGAACCACCCTGGTATCATAGATTATTAATCTTAGGTTGTCCACTCAAGGTGGTGGGACTACATCAAGTTTTTAAACCATTATCACTAATTTCTAGGATCATGTTGCCTAGTGTGTCTTCATTGTGTAATACTAGTGCTTTTTATTTTCAATTGAGTCAGTCCAACCTTTTGTCTATTGTTTGCAATGTTTGTTGTCCTTTGCCACAGTTAGCCCCTACCTTCAGAGGAAAATTTTCCCCTTATAGAGGTGAATTTGCACTATGGACAAGTGATTTTTCCCTGCAAAAGGGAAATTTTGAGACCAAGTCTTGTCTAGGTCATCCCTTTAGGAAAAAATTTCTTTGTCAAAGGTAAATTTTCCTATGATTCCCTTCTTAGGTGACTCTATTTTTGCTTGTTCCCTAGAATAGGTGAGTTTGCCTATCCCTTTAGGCAAGTCTACATGAGTCCTCATCTATCAAATTTTCCTATTTCGCAAGAATAGGAGAATTTTCATATTGACTTAGCCTTTTTCCCTAGAATAGGAAAATTTTCATAGCAACTTAGCCTTTTTCCCTAGAATAGGTGAATTTGCATAGCAACTTAGCCTGTTTGCATAGCGACTTAGCCTTTTTCCCAAAGACAGGTGAATTTGATTAGTGACAGTCTATTTCCCCAAGCAACTTAGCCCGTTTCCCAAGCAACTTAGCCTATTTCCCAAAGTGACTTAGCCCATTTCCCCAAGCAGCTTAGCCTATTTCCCCAAGTGACAGCCCATTTCCCTAAGTGACTTAGCCCATTTCCCTATAGATAGGAAAATTTGCATACTGACTTAGCCATTTCCCCAAGTGACTTAGCCCATTTCCCCAAGTGACTTAGCCCATTTCCCAAGTGACTTAGCCTATTTCCCCAAGCAACTGAGCATGTTTCCCAAGTGACTTAGCTTTTTTCCCCAAGTAACTTAGCTTGTTTTCTAAGTGACTTAGTTTGTTTCCCCAAGTGACTTATCCCATTTCCTAAGTGACTTAGCCCATTTCCCAAGCGACTTAGCTCATTTCCCAAGAAACTTAGCCTATTTCCCCAAGTAACTTAGCCTATTTCCCCAAGCAACTTAGCCTATTTCCCAAGTGACTTGGCATGTTTCCTCAAGTGACTTAGCCTATTTCCCTAACCGAATTATCCTATTTCCCAAGTGACTTAGCCCATTTCCCCAAGTGACTTAGCATGTTTCCCTAGAATAGGTAAATTTGAAAATTGACTTACCTTGTTTCTTGTGTGTCCCCTAGATATAGGCAAATTTGAGTCCCCCATATAGGTGAGTTTTCTCAATGTAGAGGGAAATCCATTGTCCTTGAATAAGAAAATTTGAGCTACATATATGTGTATCCATTGCCCCTTAAAAATTCCAAAGAGTGAATCCTTTTGGCCATTGAAAGCCTAATGTTTTCCAAGTCCCTTGTTTTGATTGAAAAATTGTTATCATCATCCATCCACCTATAATCATCACTTTATTCCATCTACATTTTTAAAAATTCATCCATCCATTGATCACATCATATAGGTGCATCTTAGAACATCTCTAGATTGCATATCCATCATTGGTTCATCGATCCCAATCACCTATAATTTTTTTTAGGGTTTTTTTGTCTAAGTTGGCTTAGGTGTCTGACCCTGATCGTCATCCATTACACTTACTTAGGATTGTCATCTTTCTTGAGTTAGTAATCATCTTTGACCCAATCAATCTACTTCTATCTTGAGGTAGATTCAGTATCTCAATCATTCTTTTCATAGTCTAATCTATTCATCAACATCATATGACATCTAGTTAAACCCCTGAACTTGGTTTAGAATCAATCTCATCACATCCTCCAATCATCCTAATTTGAGCTTTAACCCAATCTGAATCTAATTTTTAATCCAATCCCAAGTTGAGCTTAATATACATCCCAATATGAGCTTTAGGCCATCGACAACTAAGATCTTCTAATATTGAAATAAATCTTATGACCATTTCTTCCATGTTCTACTAATCCATTCTACTTATGTTTTCATCATCTCTCCTTTTCTTCTGATAATCTATTCCCATCTTTTCAATCCATATCCATCTAATTCAATGTCATGAATCCTTATCCTTCACTAATCCAACCAAAAATAGTAGTCAATGGGAACCCCAATTATGTTGATGATGATAATGAAAATCTTGTTGATTAAGATGTGTATGATATGGATACCTTTTATGCTATCATTTTGAGTAAGATTTCTTCAAATTTCATCCAAAATATAATCAACCATCCAATTAATCCCATCATGCATTCGTCCACACCTACTAACCATTATTATGCTACCTTTGACAAGGGATATTCATCGCTTCCTAACCCTACCATCCCAACACCACTTTTATATCACCTTGGTACCATTACACTCATCCATGGTGGTTTCCTTGTAGAAGAAAAACAAAGCATATACACCACCCATCCCCCCCACCTAATAATGGACTCACATCATGTTTCCAAAATAATAAGAATCCTACAATAGATCAATTGCTCAAGACTATGAACTATCAAGGTAATGGACTCACATCATGTTTCCAAAATAATAAGAATCCTACAATAGATAAAATGCTCAAGACTATGAACTATCAATGTAAAGGCTTAGGCCTTCATGAGCAAGGTATTTTAGAGCCCATCCATGTCAAATAAAATCCACATACACAAAGTCTTGGATATATATCTCAAGACTCACAATCCAAAAATGTTGGTACAACTTCCATACATCCTAAGCGAGCCTCTTCCAAAATAATAATAGGCTCTCCCCATCAGTCCCCCAAACCATTTGTCACCATCCCCCCTCCATCATATCACTTCAAAACCACCATCCATATTCCTCCTTCATCCTCCAAATCCATTTTGGGTCGTCATGTGCCTTCATCCACCATCACACATCCTGTAAATACTAAGTACATTTTAGGACCTTATATCCCAAAAGTGCCTCCTCCATCTCATCCTACTTATCCCTTCATCCATAAATCACATATTCCTATCACCCATCATAAAAATAACACTATCATATTCACTAATCAAGATCAACAATGACACATAACTACACTTACCCTATCCACACATCATCCCAAAAATCATACCTCCATCACTCCATTCATGTTTCCTCCACATCATCCATCTCCTCATACCAATCCCATTGCTATTAATAGCATTTTGGATACCAAAGCAAAAAAAAAAAAATCTAAACATCCACATGAATCTAAAGCTCCTCATGTCCCCTTAAAAAGACATGTTGAAGAAAATAAAAATCCAATCCAAATTCCAAATCAATCCCAAAATCTACACAAGCCCACTAAAACAAAAATTAGAACCATGTGGATCCCAAAGAAAATAGATGCAATGCATTCAAATACAAAATCCATATAACATCCAAAGTTGTTAATCCCAAATCTACACATCGTCATCCACCATCTCCTAAATCTATTTTGGGTCCTTATGTCCCAAAATTCACTACCCCAACTCCTACATTATCCCCAAACTCTTCATCCAATAATCCTCCTATCCTTTCACATCCACCACCATATGTGTCAATGTTGGTCCTAAAAACATTCCCCCATCACACATCCACCCCATCATTCCATCCATACACTTTCCAATATCCCATCCATTATCCCACATATCTCCCACATAAAATCCCTCTAATCCATTCCCTTGCATAATCCATCCATCCTAATAAGGTTGTACCGACATCCAATAATCACTTCACACATGGGTTCTTCTTACCTCATATAGAACTTGATGCTTGAGTCCTTCATCCATCCCCTTATCACATGTCTTCCAAATCCACATATCCACACCTCTATTCTTATCCATCTCCATCCGCATACTATCCAAAAATACAAAAGTCAAAAAATTCATAAAAAAAACAAACAAACAAAAATAATAATAATTCATCCAATGGTGAAAACTTGGAAAATAAGTGCCTTGGATAAATTCCATGATGAAAAATTGGAAAATAGGCATCATGTGTAAATCCCCCATCCAATTTACTATTGGTATATGGAGCCTAATCAGACTCGAAGGTTAAATTTTTCCCCTTTTATTGGTATAGTTTCCTCCAAATTTGTGAGGGTTTGGGGGAAATACCCCCAAGATAGGGTCAAGGGAATGCACCCCTTACAAAGTCTAGGGATAGTGCGCTTGGCGCACCCCCTATCATGATATAGGGTAGGGTCAAGGGGCAACAACCCCACGGGGGCTCATGGGTAGTGCCTCTGAAACCTCTCACAATTTTTTATTATTTTATAAAGGTGTTGGGTGTTATTTTTCTATTGGATGACATAAAAAAACCCTATTTTGTAACTAGGATAAGTCTTGATAAAAGGCTAAGGGTTGGGTTTCTGTTGACATTGTATTGTAACATTTGTAGTGGTATTAAGTTGCAAGGATTACTAGTTGTAATCAGTTCAATTTACTGGATAATAATATTGGACTCTCTGTTGGTGGATGTAGTCCAAGTTTGGGTGAACCACATTAAATATTATCCCTTGCTCTTAATTTTTTTTTTTTTCATTCCTCTGTTTAATCTTTATTTTCATTTAATTGATATTTTTTGCATACAATTCCTAACATTTGCTTCCACACTTGGGGGAAACTTCATTCTCAATGTACCATCCTTCATTTCATCCATCTAGCCTACCATGCCTATCGTATCCCATTTATCCCAATCCCTCCATCCTCCTATTGATCCTGATAAAAATAGGGGCAAACATATGTGTACATGCTTTGGACACCTCTTGGCATACATTCCCTAGATCCATATGCTATCATATCCTTTTCCACCCATCACGCTACCATCCATCTACCCTCCTTATACATGCATCCTATCTACATCCATCTCCATCCCTCATCCACCCATCATTTTCTCTTCCATTTATCTCCTTTATCTTCCCATCCACTTGTCTTTCATTTTTCCTACCTCATCACACATGACATATCTTGAGTGGGGGCATCTACTTCCTTTGTGATAGTCCTTGGAGACATCATTTTTCCATAATTTCATCCCCTCCATCTCCCTATCATTAGCTCCACATCCTCCTTCCATTAATCCCTCCAAAACCTTTATCCCTTCATGCCATGATCCCCTTCATGCCATGATCCTTTCATATCCCCATCCTTGTTTTTATCTCCTAGCACATGCTCATCCTTTCATCTTCAACATCCTTATCTTCCCATTTGTCTATCCAAACAATACCCTCCATCTCCCCATCCTTAGCTTCCCATCCATCCATCCAAAAAAAAAAAAAAATCCCTTCCATCTTCCAAATCCTTACCTTCCCATCTATTAGTCTAGTAACCTTTTTCACATCCAAATCCTTATCCCTCTATCCATCCATCATAGCATCCCTTCCATCCCCTATCCTTATCTTCCTATCCATTCATATATATCCTCATCCAATATCATAATCCCTTGTCATTGGTATCTAGCTATAGTCTACCCCCTTATGCAACCCAATTCCATCTATCTCACTGTCATCACTCCCACCTCTTTCACACATCTTTCCAATCTCCTATCACTTTTCATCACTCATCTATCCATCATATCATCATCCCAATTTATCTTTTGATGATTGGGATAAATATCACATCCCCGAGCTTCATGCAATCACCATCATCCTATCTTACCCATCAAGTCTATCTTGTCTCATCGTATCAACTCCATCATTTTATTTACTTATCATGGATTTGTTATCATCCCTTATTCAATTTCTATTGTTGGTCTTTTAATCGAACTACGAGGGCTCTACACTTTCATGTATGGGCAAGGCTAATCATTTGATCAACCCCCAAGGATTTTTTATGTCCAGTCTTTGTCATCCATATTGGTCTCCATTGTCCTTTTTCTGCTTTTATCCATGGTATTTTATCGAACTACGAGGGCTATGTGCTTTCATGTAGGCAAGGCTAATCTCTAGTCAGCCCCCAAGCCCCTAGGTCTTTAGGATCTATCAGTTTTGTGTCTTTTGTGTTGTGTCTTATGTCATGTTGTCAAGTATGTCCCTATCTAGATAGTTCTTAGTAAACAAGATCCACTATTATCACAAGGTCCAATCAGTTTTGAGTGTCCTAGATCATGTTGATCACTTAGTTTAGTCTTCCATCTTTGGTCTTAATAGGATGCATCCTTCCTATATCTGACCACATCAATTTTT
>VDFB02362533.1:74541-95009 GCA_007258455.2 Sequoia sempervirens | reverse complement strand
TCATAATGCCCCTTTCAAACTTATTTTTCTCCTTCACCTTGATTAGACCAACCTACAAAAATTGATTAAAATTGCAAAATAGAGGTTAGAAAAGCCAATTAGCAACCTAAAACAACTAAAATAAAAAGCACATGTTGAAATTGAATTAATTTGAACTTTTTACTTCACTCCAGTGGCATAGTCTGTAGAAGTGGTGCAATTTGGGAAAGCTAGTAGTGTTATATAGCGCTACTAATTTTGCAACCAGTGCTTTGCAACATGCCAAAGGGCATGATTGCATTGAAGTTTCACCCAATGGTGCTATTTGAATTTTGGAAATTTTAGCGCTTGTAAACTAACCTAGTGGTGGAGTTAGAAGATTTGAATTCTGGACAAGAAAGATAGAGCATTTTGGTTTGACGCTTGAAGTGGTATTGTATGGAAACACTGGACTAGTAGTGGTGTTGTATGGTGCCACTAGACTACTAGCAGTGCAGTTCTCCGTAGACACCAAAAACACACAAAAAGCACAAAATTTTGTTGAAAAATGTGATTTGAACTTGAGATCTACCCTCCTTCTAGTGCCAAATCTAGAACCAAGATCATATACCTACATAAACACAATAAACAAACACATAATTAGATCAAATGCAAGTTAGTATTAGGATTCCCCATGAAATTCATTTAAATTGTAAAGAAGAAGAAAATGAGATAAACACAAGCAAATATAAACAATTTAGCTATCAAATCCTATTCAATGTAAAACAAACTCTTGATCCCATGGGGGAATTGGTGCCAATTTGATGTGGAAATTGGCCCTTTCCCAACTCCTATGATGCACTTTGGTGAATGATGTGCACATTGGTGAAGATTCAATGGAGCTCCATGATGAAAAACCTACATAACCTAGCTAATATATTGATAAAATGGATGGAAATAAAGATGCTTGAAGCTGAGTTTGAGTATAGTAAGTTTACTCAAATTTTGGATGATCAAATGAGGAGATAAGCCTTTTATTTATAGAAAGATAAGATGGAGGAATGATCGAAATGAAGCAATGTGAGATCATTCAACACCCAATGAGGAGGTGCCACTTGTCAAGAGGTGAATGGATGAAGGATGTGCACATTTTGATGAATGTGCCCATAAATGCAATTAGGTGGAATTTGAAAATATTGAAATGACATGTAAGAGGGAAAATAATGAATTAAATGCCACTTGTCTCAATGCACAAGTACATGTAAGAGGGAATGAATGTCTTGTTGGAAGGACAAATCCACTTGGAGGGATTTCAAATTTGGAAGAATGTTCCTCTTTAATGCCATGTTGAGAGAGAATAGGGATTTAATAAATGAATTAAATGTATTTTCATGTGCCAGTGGCAAAAGATAGAGGATGAGACATGGATTAAGATTAAATTAATTAAGGTTTAATTAATTTAATGAGGTATTTTGATGATGTGACTAATTGATTTAGATTTATAGGTTGATTTAAATCAAAGATGAGAAGAATGTGATTTAAAAGATTAATTAAATAGACTTTGATTTATTTAATTAAAAGAGATGATGTTAGATTAAATCAAATAAGGTTTAATTTATTTAATTAAATAGAGACACAGGGTTAATTAAATCAGATTAATTAATTTAATTAACAAGAGAGAATGACTTAATTAGGTAATATGATTATTTATTTAATTAAGGGACAAAGAGTAATGACAAGTTGAGAAGGTGATTCAGTGTTAGCAATCAAGATCAAGTATGTCAGTATATTTTCCATGTCTATAGCTTATGATTTAGAGGTTGAGAAAATGGATGTAAAAATTGATTTCCTTCATGGTGATTTGGAGGAGGATATTTATATGACAACTAGAGCACTACATGGTGAAAGGTAAAAGTAAGTTGGTTTACAAATTGAAGAAATCACTATATGGCTTAAAAAAGAGTCCTAGGATGTCGTACCAAAAATTTGGTACATATGTGTTGAGTTTGGGATTTGAGTGTTCTAAATCAAATCATTGTGTTTATTATAAAACTAATGGTAATTGTTTCTTTTTTATTGCATTATATGTTGATGATATGTTATTCATTGGTAGAGGGAAAGGTATGATTTTAGAACTAAAATCTCAACTTGCTACTAAATTTGAAATGAAAGATCTTGGTGCAACTAAAAACATTCTTGGGGTGGAAATTAAAGAGATAGAGTGAACATAAAGCTATGGCTTGGCCAAAGTAAGTATGTCAACTCAATTTTATAGAGGTTTGATATGCAAGATTGTATACCATTGTGTGTTCATGTTTCAATTGGAACAAATTTATCTATTTTAGATTGTCCAATATCTCCATCAGAGATGGAAGACATGAGTAGTGTCATACTAGAGTGCAGTTGGATTTTTGATGTATTCTATGGTTTGTACTAGACCAAACATTGCCCAAGCAGAGGGAGTTCTTTCCAAATATGTGTCTAATCTTGGTAGAGTTCATTGGGATGAAATTAAAAGAATCTTTAGATATTTGCGGGGTATCTTAGATTATTCCTTATGCTGTTGTGACACCTAAATTTCACCACTTATGTTTGGTCAAATTTATCCTTTTTCATCTAAAATCCTCTTATCTACATTAATTAATTAATATTACTATTATTTAATTAATACCCCTAAAGTCCTCTAAATCCCTAAGGTATTTAGTTAAATGATTAAGTACCTTACCCTTTATTCCTTTCCTCCAAGGAATTAAATAAATAATCCATTTATTTAATTCCCTTTATCTCCCATCCCCCATAATCTACACTTAATCCTAATCCACCTTCTAATACCATCATTAGGGATGTGCACATTCCTAATCCATGATTAGGATGTGTCACATCCTCCAACTTTTGCAAGTTGGCTCCTAATCCTCATTAGCCACCTAACCTTCCTCCAATCCTTCATCAACTAGGCTAATCAACCCCTTGGTCAACTCTCCCCATCCCTCAAGGAATTTGTAATTCCTTTTTGTCTTCCCAAGGTCCTTGTTAGGAATTTTTAATTCCTCTCTCATCTCCCAAGGAATATTAAATTCCTTTTATCCTTTCCATGTGCACTAAAAAGGATTTTTTAATTCCTTTAGTCAACTCTTAATCTCATCCATTGATATCTATCAATCAATCTTAGTCATTCATCCAAAAGACCCTTCAATCTATTTATCCCAACACTTAGCCATTTTCATCACTTTCACCCACTTTCCACTAGAGTGTTGTTATGCTACCAAAATTTTGAGTGAGCACACATCCAATCAAACATTGTGAGAAAATATACACAATAGGAGACTTGGTAAGCTAGTTTGAATTCCTCATCACCCTATCTTGAGTTTTTTTTGTTTTTTTAGTCTTTTGCTTGATTTCTTGCATTTTAGGTAGATTAAAAACACTGCACACATTTCTAGCATGCCCAGTGGGACTGACGTCATAGGTCTATATTTTCAAGTTTGTTGTTGTTTCACATTTTGTAGGTTTAGATTTTACACGCAAGGCTAAATTCACCTTGACACACAAATTTTCCAATTACAAAGGTGAATTTGCAAATGAATAGGAAAATTTGCAAAAAGATAAGAAAATTTTAAGATGGATAGGAAAATTTGTGGATGGTGGCTAGGAAAATTTATAGATAGGTGAATTTTTGGATGACAAATAGGTGAATTTGAGGATAGGAAAATTTGTGGATGATGGATAAGCGAATTTGCAGATAGGTGAATTTGTGGACAATGGATAGGAAATTTTTTGGATAGGTTAATCTATGAATGACAGATAGGCGAATTTGTAAACAAGTGATTTTGATAATAAGGAACAGGTGAATTTGAGGTATACCCAAAACTTAATTTTTCAATTTTTAGCTTCAATTTGTTTGGGATTTCGAGTACTAATCTACTAATCTGTCTACTTGTGAGTTTGGAATTTCACTAACAATTTGTGTAGCAATTTTTCCTCCATCTGTCCAACAACAATGGTCAAAATTACTAACGTATTTTCTACTTGACGATTGGTCGAAGACCCCTTTAGGTAGTTTGTCTATTATTTTCATACTAGCTAGGCACATGTAGATTAATTAAAGGGTGAATATACTTTTTTTGCTATGCTTGGGACTAAGTTGTCGATGTATCCACTCCCCTTGCACCTTTCAGTGATCCTAGGTGATGAGAAATCATAGTTTGCTCTAGTCTAGTCCAGTCTACCTAGGAGGTGCTAGTGCATCTAAGCTCTCCCCTTGTGCTACGTGTGAGCCTGGGACTAGTCAAAATGTCTAATATCTTCTTCCCTTAGTGGGACCTGCCTAGGATTTCATCACCTAGGGGGTAATTACAATCACATGTTACTGGTGGGGTATATAAATGGAGGAGAGCTAAAGTTGTACCTCAATCTAGTCACATCGTGTTTAGCAAAGTGTCTAAGCTAGGGTGATACCTAGATAAGACATGTAGGGTTGGTCCAAGTTTTTAATACCTTGTTGGGGCTCCTGATCCACACTTATGATAGGTTGGTGTTCACGATTGCATCTCACATACCTAGCATATATTGAGGAGGCATGAGATAGCCTTGTTCAACCTAGATAGAGATATGTGTTTTACTCATGGCTTGGTGTAGTACAGGGGATGTATACCATACCCTAAATTCACTCACCATGTACTCCCTTGGGTTGAGATAGAGATCCTCATGGTGGACTATGATAGTCCTTAAGAGAGAGAGTGAAGGTGAGCTTGTGGCATCTGTTGATGACCTTGTTCCACTAGAATGTTAGCTATCCACCTTCATGAGAAAGGGTGATCCAAAGAACCACCCTGGTATCACAGATTATTAATCTTAGGTTGTCCACTCAAGGTGGTGGGACTACATCAAGTTTTTAAACCCTTATCAATAATTTCTAGGATCACGTTGCCTAGTGTGTCTTCATTATGTAATACTAGTTCTTTTTATTTCAATTGAGTCAGTCCAACCTTCTGTCTATTGTTTGCAATGTTTGTTGTCCTTTTCCACAGTTAGCCCCTACCTTCAAAGGAAAATTTTCCCCTTATAGAGGTGAATTTGCACTATGGACAGGTGATTTTTCCCTACAAAAGGGCAATTTTGAGACCAAGTCTTGTCTAGGTCATCCCTTTGGGAAAATTTTTCTTTGTCAAAGGTAAATTTTCCTATGATTCCCTTCTGTGTGGACTTTATCATTTTGTTTGTTCCTGAATAGGTGAGTCTTCTATCCCTTTGAAAATTTGTTCCCTCATCTATCAAATTTGCCTATTTCACAAGAATAGGAGAATTTTCATATTGACTTAGCCTTTTTCCTTAGAATAGGAAAATTTTCATAGCAACTTAGCCTTTTTCCCTAGAATAGGTGAATTTGCATAGCAACTTAGCCTGTTTGCATAGCGACTTGTCCTTTTCCCCAAAGACAGGTGAACTTGATTAGCGACGGTCTATTTCCCCAAGCAACTTAGCCTGTTTCCCAAGCAACTTAGCCTATTTCCTGAAGTGACTTAGCCCATTTCCCCAAGTAGCTTAGCCTATTTCCCCAAGTGACTTAGCCCATTTCCCTAAGTGACTTAGCCCATTTCCCTAGAGATAGGAAAATTTGCGTACTGACTTAGCCCATTTCCCCAAGTGACTTAGCCCATTTCCCAAGTGACTTAGCCTATTTCCCCAAGCAACTGAGCATGTTTCCCAAGTGACTTAGCTTTTTTCCCCAAGTAACTTAGCTTTTTTTCTAAGTGACTTAGTTTGTTTCCCCAAGTGACTTATCCCATTTCCCAAGTGACTTAGCCCATTTCCCAAGCGACTTAGCTCATTTCCCAAGAAACTTAGCCTATTTCTCCAAGTAACTTAGCCTATTTCCCCAAGAAACTTAGCCTATTTCCCAAGTGACTTGGCATGTTTCCTCAAGTGACTTAGCCTATTTCCCTAAGCAAATTATCCTATTTCCCAAGTGACTTAGCCCATTTCCCCAAGCAACTTAGCATGTTTCCCTAGAATAGGTAAATTTGAAAATCGATTTACCTTGTTTCTTGTGTGTCCCCTAGATATAGGCGAATTTGAGTCCCCTATATAGGTGAGTTTTCTCAATGTAGAGGGAAATCCATTGTCCTTGAATAAGAAAATTTGAGATACATATATGTGTATCCATTGCCCCTTAAAAATTCCAAAGAGTGAATCCTTTTGGCCATTGAAAGCCTAATGTTTTCCAAGTCCCTTGTTTTGATTGAAAAATTGTTATCATCATCCATCCACCTATAATCATCACTTTATTCCATCTACATTTTTAAAAATTCATCCATCCATTGATCACATCATATAGGTGCATCTTAGAACATCTCTAGATTGCATATCCATCATTGGTTCATCGATCCCAATCACCTAGACTTTTTTTTAGGGTTTTTTTTGTCTAAGTTGGCTTAGGTGTTTGACCCTGATCATCATCCATTACACTTACTTAGTATTGTCATCTATCTTGAGTTAGTAATCATATTTGACCCAATCAATCTACTTCCATCTTGAGGTAGATTCAGTATCTCAATCATTCTTTTCATAGTCTAATCTATTCATCAACATCATATGACATCTAGTTAAACCCTTGAACTTGGTTTAGAATCAATCTCATCACATCCTCCAATCATCCTAATTTGAGCTTTAACCCAATCCGAATCTAATTTTTAATCCAATCCCAAGCTGAGCTTAATATACATCCCAATATGAGCTTTATCCCATTGACATCCAAGATCTTCTAATATTGAAACAAATCTTATTACCATTTCTTCCATGTTCTACTAATCCATTCTACTTATGTTTTCATCATGTCTCCTTTTCTTCTGATAATCTATTCCCATCTTTTCAATCCATATCCATTTGATTCAATGTCATGAATCCTTATCCTTCACTAATGCAACCAAAAATAGTAGTCAATGGGAACCCCAATTATGTTGATGATGATAATGAAAATCTTGTTGATTAAGATGTGTATGATATGGATACCTTTTATGCTATCATTTTGAGTAATATTTCTTCAAATTTCATCCAAAATATAATCAACCATCCAATTAATCCCATCATGCCTTCGTCCACACCTACTAACCATTCTTATGCTACCTTTGACAAGGGATATTCATCACTGCCTAACCCTACCATCCCAACACCACTTTTATATCACCTCGGTACCATTACACTCATCCATGGTGGTTTCCTTGTAGAAGAAAAACAAAGAATATACACCACCCATCCTCCCCCACCTAATAATGGACTCACATCATGTTTCCAAAATAATAAGAATCCTACAATAGATCAATTGCTCAAGACGATGAACTATCAAGGTAATGGACTCACATCATGTTTCCAAAATAATAATAATCCTACAATAGATCAAATGCTCAAGACTATGAACTATCAATGTAAAGGCTTAGGCCTTCATGAGCAAGGTATTTTAGAGCCCATCCATGTCAAATAAAATCCACATACACAAAGTCTTGGATATATATCTCAAGACTCACAATCCAAAAATGTTGGTACAACTTCCATACATCCTAAGCGAGCCTCTTCCAAAATAATAATAGGCTCTCCCCATCACTCCCCCAAACCATTTGTCACCATCCCCCCTCCATCATATCACTTCAAAACCACCATCCATATTCCTCCTTCATCCTCCAAATCCATTTTGGGTCCTTATGTGCCTTCATCCACCATCACACATCCTCTAAATACTAAGTACATTTTAGGACCTTATATCCCAAAAGTGCCTCCTCCATCTCATCCTACTTATCCCTTCATCCATAAATCACATATTCCTATCACCCATCATAAAAATAACATTTTCATATTCACTAATCAAAATCAACAATGACACATAACTACACTTACCCTATCCACACATCATCCCAAAAATCATACCTCCATCACTCCATTCATGTTTCCTCCACATCATCCATCTCCTCATACCAATCCCATTGCTATTAATAGCATTTTGGATACCAAAGCAAGAAAACATAAATCTAAACATCCACATGAATCTAAAGCTCCTCATGTCCCCTTAAAAAGACATGTTGAAGAAAAGAAAAATCCAATCCAAATTCCAAATCAATCCCAAAATCTACACAAGCCCACTAAAACAAAAATTAGAACCATGTGGATCCCAAAGAAAATAGATGCAATGCATTCAAATACAAAATCCATAAAACATCCAAAGTTGTTAATCCCAAATCTACACATCGTCGTCCACCATCTCCTAAATCTATTTTGGGTCCTTATGTCCCAAAATTCACTACCCCAACTCCTACATTATCCCCACACTCTTCATCCAATAATCCTCCTATCCTTTCACATCCACCACCATATGTGTCAATGTTGGTCCTAAAAATATTCCCCCATCACACATCCACCCCATCATTCCATCCATACACTTTCCAATATCCCATCCATTATCCCACATATCTCCCACATAAAATCCCTCTAATCCATTCCCTTGCATAATCCATCCATCCTAATAAGGTTGTACCAACATCCAATAATCACTTCACACATGGGTTCTTCTTACCTCATATAGAACTTGAGGCTTGAGTCCTTCATCCATCCCCTTATCACATGTCTTCCAAATCCACATATCCATGCCTCTATCCTTATCCATCTCCATCCGCATACTATCCAAAAATACAAAAGTCAAAAAATTCATTAAAAAAAAAAACAAAAATAATAATAATTCATCCAATGGTGAAAACTTGGAAAATAAGTGCCTTGGATAAATACCATGATGAAAACTTGGAAAATAGGCATCATGTGTAAATCCCCCATCCAATTTACTATTGGTATATGGAGCCTAATCAGACTCGAAGGTTAAATTTTTCCCCTTTTATTGGTATAGTTTCCCCCAAATTTGTGAGGGTTTGGGGGCAATACCCCCAAGATAGGGTCAAGGGAATTCACCCCTTACAAAGTCTAGGGATAGCATGCTTGGCATACCCCCTATCATGATATAGGGTAGGGTCAAGGGGCAACAACCCCACAGGGGCTCATGGGTAGCGCCTCTGAAACCTCTCACAATTTTTTATTATTTTATAAAGGTGTTGGGTGTTATTTTTCTATTGGATGACATAAAAAAACCCTTTTTTGTAACTAGGATAAGTCTTGATAAAAGGCTAAGGGTTGGGTTTCTGTTGACATTGTATTGTAACATTTGTAGTGGTATTAAGTTGCAAGGATTACTAGTTGTAATCAGTTTGATTTACTAGATAATAATATTGGAATCTCTGTTGGTGGATGTAGTCCAAGTTTGGGTGAACCACATTAAATATTATCCCTTGCTAGTAATTATTTCTTTTTTTTTCATTCCTCTATTTAATCTTTATTTGCATTTAATTGATATTTTTTGCATACAATTCCTAACATTTGCTTCCACACTTGGGGGAAACTTCATTCTCAATGCACCATCCTTCATTTCGTCCATCTAGCCTACAATGCCCATCATGCCTATCGTATCCCATTTATGCCAATCCCTCCATCCTCCTATTGATCCTGATAAAAATAGGGGCAAACATATATGTACATGCTTTGGATACCTCTTGGCATACATTCCCTAGATCCATATGCTATCATATCCTTTTCCACCCATCACACTACCATCCATCTACCCTCCTTATACATGCATCCTATCTACATCCATCTCCATCCCTCATCCACCCATCATTTGCTCCTCCATTTATCTCCTTTATCTTCCCATCCACTTGTCTTTCATTTTTCCTACCTCATCACACATGACATATCTTGAGTGGGGGCATCTACTTCCTTTGTGATAGTCCTTGGAGACATCATTTTTCCATAATTTCATCCCCTCCATCTCCCTATCATTAGCTCCACATCCTCCTTCCATTAATCCCTCCAAAACCTTTATCCCTTCATGCCATGATCCTTTCATATCCCCATCCTTGTTTTCCTCTCCTAGCACATGCTCATCCTTTCATCTTCAACATCCTTATCTTCCCATTTGTCTATCCAAACAATACCCTCCATCTCCCCATCCTTAGCTTCCCATCCATCCATCCAAAAAAAAAAAATCCCTTCCATCTTCCAAATCCTTACCTTCCCATCTACCAGTCTAGTAACCTTTTTCACATCCAAATCCTTATCCCTCTATCCATCCATCATAGCATCCCTTCCATCCCCTATCCTTATCTTCCTATCCATTCATATATATCCTCATCCAATATCATAATCCCTTGTCATTGGTATCTAGCTATAGTCTACCCCCTCATGCAACCCAATTCCATCTATCTCACTATCATCACTCCCACCTCTTTCACACATCTTTCCAATCTCCTATCACTTTTTATCACTCATCTATCCATCATATCATCATCACAATTTATCTTTTGATGATTGGGATAAATATCCCATCCATGAGCTTCATGCAATCACCATCATCCTATCTTACCCATCAAGTCTATCTTGTCTCATTGTATCAACTCCATCATTTTATTTACTTCTCATAGATTTATTATCACCCCTTATTCAATTTCTATTGTTGGTCTTTTAATCGAACTACGAGGGCTCTACACTTTCACGTACAAGCAAGGCTAATCATTTGATCAACCCCCAATGATTTTTTCTATCCAGTCTTTGTCATCCATATTGGTCTCCATTGTCCTCTTTCTGCTTTTATCCATGGTATTTTATCGAACTACGAGGGCTATGTGCTTTCATGTAGGCAAGGCTAATCTCTGGTCAGCCCCCAAGCCCCTAGGTCTTTAGGATCTATCAGTTTTGTGTCTTTTGTGTTGTGTCTTATGTCATGTTGTCAAGTATGTCCCTATCTAGATAGTTCTTAGTAAACAAGATCCACTAGTATCACAAGGTCCAATTAATTTTGAGTGTCCTAGATCATGTTGATCACTTAGTTTAGTCTTCCATCTTTGGTCTTAATAGGATGCATCCTTCCTACATCTGACCACATCAATTTTGTCCACCTTTTGGTCTTGCAGAAAAGGACATTTGAAGTTGATTGTTTTCTTGTGACACTTTTAGCATTTTTTTTCATCATTTGAGCTTCCTATCATACCTCATCAGGGTTGCCTTGATCCATCATATCATGGTGTGCTTTGACTAGTAAATATAGTGGCATCTTGATCTTTTTTTTGTTTTTGTCTTCTTGGTTGTCCCACATAGTACCCACTAAGATCCCCATGATCTTGTGCTATGTTGGGGCATCCACTATGTTTTTTGTTTTCCAACATTTTCCCTACGAAAGCCCCTATGAATTTCGGATGTTGGACTAACCTTTTTTTTGTTGCGTTAGTCCCATGCATGTGATACGAAGTCACCTTGGTTCCTCATACCTAGGTGCATAATATCTCATGCTCTATCAAATTTAGTGCTCATTACATGGTAGCATAATGAATAACAATTAAATTTCTTGATTTTTTTACTATCCTTTCATCACCCCATTCCATCCATCCTCATCATCCCATCATCTCTTCAATCTTCTTAGGATAATATAGATTGGTTATTCTAAGCATCTTTTCCTTCTTACATCTCAATACAATCCCACCCTCATCCATTCAATCTAGCACAAATCATCTAATCACATCCTTGGTCTTGTTCCTAGCCTTGCTACAAGCCTTGATCCAATCATTATCATCGTCATCATCATCGATATGTATCCTTTCCTATCCTTTTGTGTTGTTTTGGGATGTATCCTTCCCTCATCAACAACAATTTCATCGTCATCATCATCATCACCATCATGTCTCCTTCCCTATCCTTTTGTGTTGTTTTGGGATGTATCCTTCCATCATCATCATTGGGATGTCTCCTTCCCTATCCTATTGTTTTGTTTTGGGATGTATCCTTCCCTCATCAACAACACTCTCCTCATCATCATCGGGATGTCTCCTTCCCTATCCTTTTATGTTGTTTTGGGATGTATCCTACCCTCATCAACAACACTCTCATCATCATCATCAGGATGTATCCTTCCCTATCCATTTTCATTGTTTTGGGATATATTATTCCCTCATCAACAATGCTCCACCCATCATCAATCTATTTTGGCTTGTAGCTTGACTGGGGTAACATCACATTTTTCCTTAAATCTATTTTTGCTTCCTTTCTTCTCATCTTCTCTTCCCAATGCCCTATTGCTTATCATCCTCTCTTATTCATCATTTTGCATCATCTTCCCCATCTACCCATTCATCATCTCATCCAGTTTGAGACCACACCTATGTTCTCTTGAACCCACATGTCATCTCGAGGGGGTATCCTCAATCCCTAATCTTCATCTTCATTCCTATCATCCTTCTTCCTAGTCACCCCTTTGATGACTGGGGAATTTTTCTCAATCTAATCATCTTCTTCCTAATGCTATCTTTTAATCTTCTTTGAAATGATGCTACTTAGTAACACCAACTTAAAGAGGGGAAAAATGTAGACACCTGAATTTGGCCACTTACATTTGGTCAAATTTATCTTTTTTCATCTAAATATCCTCTTATCTACATTAATTAAGTAATATTACTAAACATATTCAATTGATACCCCTAAAGTCCTCCAAATCCCTAAGGTATTTAGTTAATTAATTAAATACCTTACCCTTTATTCCTTTCCTCCAAGGAATTAAATAAATAATCCCTTTATTTAATTCCCTTTATCTCCCATCCCCCATAATCTACCCTTAATCCTACTCCACCTCCTAATCCCATCATTAGGGATGTGCACATTCATAATCCATGATTAGGATGTGTCACATCCTCCAACTTTTGCAAGTTGGCTCCTAACCTAACCTAACCTAACCTAACCTAACCTTCATTAGCCACCTAACCTAACCTAACCTAACCTTCCTCTAATCCTTCATCAACTAGCCTAATCAACCCCTTGGTCAACTCTCCCCATCCATCAAGGAATTTCTAATTCCTTTTTGTCTTCCCAAGGTCCTTTTGAAGATTTTTTAATTCCTCTCTCATCTCCCAAGGAATATTAAATTCCTTTTTCTCTTTCCCAAGGAATATTAAATTCCTTTTATCCTTTCCATGCACATTAAAAAATAATTTTTAATTCCTTTGGTCAACTCTTAATCTCATCCATTTATCTCTATCAATCAATCCTGGCCATTCATCCAAAAGACCCTTCAATCTATTTATCCCAACACTTAGCCATTTTCATCGTTCTCACCCATTTTCCACTAGAGCGTCATTATGTTGTCAAAATTTTGAGTGAACACACATCCAATTGAACATCATGGGAAAATCTACATAGCAAGAGACTTGGTACACTGGTTTGAATTCCTCATCACCCTATCTTGAGTGTTTCTCTTATTTTTAGTCTTTTGCTTGATTTCTTGCATTGAAGGTAGATTAAAAACACTGCACACAACTATCATAGTAATATGACTGAAGATGATTTTTCCCTTGATATTCATGGTTATGTGGATTCATACTGGGTAGGTGATGTTGATAGTAGAAAATCATCTAGTTCTTATGTGTTTACTATGTTTGGTGATGCAATTAGTTGGATAAGTGACACATTGTGGTTGCTTTGTCCACTACTGAAGCAAAGTATATAGCAGCTACTCATGCTTGTAAAGAATCCATTTTTCTTAAGATACTATGTTCATGTATTGGAATAAAACAAGGTGCAGTGACAATTTATTGCAACAATGATCAAAGTGCGACTTGTCTAGTCAAGAACCTAACATTTCATGCTAGGACCAAGTACATTAATTTACAGTGTCATTTTGTTAGAGATATGGTCAAAGATGGCACGGTGAACATGGTTAAGGTAGAAATTTTGATGAATGTTGTTGATTCTTTAACTAAGCCTATAAGTACAAAGAAGTTTAGATGGTGTTCAGAGACTATGGGCCTTCTAGGCCCTTGGAAATTAAAGAGAAAATGTTTACACCCTCACATTGTTCTTGCAAGGTGTTTGAAAAGTGGGAGACTTGTTGGAAAAATATGTCTTGACCTTGTATTATATAAAGTTTATTTTTTATAGGATGTATATATATTTCCCAGTTGCACCGATAATTGTATACAATGGTATGTTCAAAGAGAAAAATGTGAGCGTGTTAAATTTTTTAAGAAACTTCTAAAATGGCTGACATACATTAAATAATGATATATTGTAAATCTAGACCATTCATTATCAGGTTTTAGATCTAATGGTGGATTTTTTTTGGCATGTCTTTCCCTAGAATGTAACCCTATTTTATGAGGCCATTATATTATGGTTTTGGTAGGTAGACGGTAATGTATTTTGAGAGTCTAAGAGCGGTTGTATTGTCTCTTGATCTCTAGTGGTGATACTCATATGAGAAGCTTGCTCTACAAGTATATTGTAATCTTTGTGATTTCTAAATAATATATTGGGCGGATTTGGAGTGGGGTTTTTCTCTTGAAAGGGTTTTCCCCACATAAATCATTGTGTCATGGTATGCATGATATTTATATTATTTCTATTTAAGCTTTTGTAATTGTTAAGGATCTATAATTTTTTGCATTTTTCTCCTCTCAATATTAGTGTAGGAAGTTTTTCCACAACCTTGGCTTCTACACATCCCTAACATATAAAACTTGGTTGGTTGTAGCCATTTTCCACATAATATATGACCTATATCTCCACTCAATTTTTCATTGTAAAAAAACTAATCTCTTGTAAAGGAGGCACATTTCCTAGGCATAAAGGCATTGTGTAGCTAAATTTTTTTGCATCTAAATAAAAATGGGAGAGGGAGATGAGGTTTTGGATAACATTGGGGATTATGGTTAGAGAGAAATTTAAAAGGTCGAGTTGTTGGAGGAGATGGAGATGTGAAAGGGTTCCTTCCAATTCCCAATTTTTCATATTCAACAACACATCACCAAGATAAAAATATTTTACCTCATGGAGTTTCTCTGTCCACGTTAAATTAGAGTTAAACAACCCCTAGCCTAAAACTTGTAAATATTGGAAGTGAGAGAGATTCTCAAGCTGTCATGGAACTCTACTTTGGAATCCACTATAGGCCAAGTCAAGGTAAGTCAAGTTTTGCAAAGAGCCAATATTCATTAGAATTTTACCTTCAAAACGATTGTAGCTGAGATCTAGATGTCTTAATTTTTGAAGGCCAAAATTTCTAAAAAATATTAAACAATTTAATATTTAATATATTAGAAATAACTTATCACTAAAAAATAAAATAATTATTTTTTATTTTTAATACAAATGAAATATAAACTTACTATTAATTTTTTAATCTATAAAAAAATATTTAAATAAATATCAAACAACAAATATAATATTATTTATATAAAAATTAACTTTCAAATTATTACCTTTAGGTAGAAGGCCAATGAAGGAATTGAAGCTTAAGTCCAAATACTATATGCACTTTAATTGGAATAAAACTAGAACTAGTGTTTTTAAATATAATCATTGTCTAAACTCGAACCACCCTGAGTGGAGAAGTTGAGTTGGATGATGTGGGAGGAGAATTGGATGCATTGAACACCAAACCATTCACAACAATTAAAGCCTCTCCATGACTCATGTTGCTTGTCTCTATCTGATTCCATGTAATCATCATACTCATTCTTGAAAACAAGGACGAAATATATCTCATGTGGAAAGTAGGAAAGATGAAAATGAACTCATACTTATACCCATTACATCCACAAACCTTTGCAACATCAATTAGGTCAGCCTAACATAACTTTTTGGCTCATCATTCAAACATGTAACAAATCAAATAGGTCAAGGTGGACTTATAATAGTTCCCTTCTAATGGAACAACACTTGATTAAACTCCACAATATCCCAAATATACTAAGTCGGCACCAGTGAAGACCTAACATCAAAATTTAGTAATTGATCAATAAAAAATGGACACACAAACCTCCAAACTTCATGCCAATTGGAGAACAGATTCTACTAACACTTGCAAGTACTCCCACAAATCTGCAAGGCCTATACCATTCTGCACTAAAGTGTAGAATGATCAAAAAATATATTTTTCACATGAAACATTGTTATTGGAAAACCTGATATTATGCCATTAATAACTTCTTCACCAGTGGAAAAAACAATGTGAAAATCGGGATTTAGAATCCTCTAACATCCAACAAAATTATGTTAGAACTACAGAGTAGAATTTTTCAAGGAAGACCAATGTGGATAAAAAATCAGACATCTTATACACTAAAAACATTGTTCTGACACTTAGCCAATTCTCCACTTCAATTTTCTGCACTGGATCAAACCTTCTTGCAACTATGCACTAGATTAACATGTTTATGAATGCTCATGCTACGCAAAATGGTTTGGACATTGATAAAGCACAATGTTGACATCAATGATAGCATTATAGTTGCATAAATATGTACAACTTATGTTCATACCTCATGCTTATGTTGTCATTAATGGAAACTGTGATCCTAAGAATTTTATCCTACTCTAACGTGCAAAATAACGAAGAAATGCAAGTGATAAAAGACCAAGGACACTTCAAGATTAGCCAAAAGAGTGATAAAACAAGAAGGAAAATGCACAAAACAAGATACAAACGATTTCACCTTCCTTGTTGTTGATGTCTCCTTGATTGGCCCTTGCTTGGGATGATTTTGTGTGCTTCTTAGATAGTTTCTTGAGTGACTAAATGCAAGATTGTATGTGCAAAATGATTAGAATGGATAGCTTGATGATGGTAAAATGATTGAGAATGCAAATTGGCAGCATGTAGTTATCAAATGGCTAGGTGTTGTAAATGCCCTTGAGGAGGGGGTATTTATAGGAGAATTTGAATTCTCTAGAGAATTCAATGGTCAAAATGAAGGGCTATGGTGGGTTGAGAACCCACAAGCCCTCACATCTTGATATGTGGAGGGTGAAGTGGCCAAGGGGATATGAGATGGAGGTGAGTTGTCAAAAAGGTACATAAGGTGGAGGAAGGACAAGTACCTTCCAAGCACCTTGGGGAGTGAGGGGATTTCCTCAAAAAGGAATTCCTTGTCCCCAAGTGGGAGTGAAAGGGACTTTTGAGGAATTTTAAAATTCCTCAAAAATCTACATGGGAAAAGGAAAGGTGGTTGGGAAAATAAGTGTGAATTAAAAATTCACATTCTTAGGAAAGTCTAAAAGATAAAAGGTGGGCTCCAAAAAGGTGGGACTTGGTCACATGTGGAGATTGTGACAAGTCCAAGGTTCTAGAAGCCTTGGAAGGACAAAATGTGAATTAAAAATTCACATGGGGAGGAGAGAGACATGGGATGAATAAATGAGAATTAAAAATTCTCATGGAAAGGAGGGCCAATGTCCAAAAAGGAAAAATGGAAGAATTGACCAAAAAATAGTGCTAAAAAAAAGGCTAATGACTTTGATTGAAGTTGTGCAAACACTTGATTATGATAATTAATGGAAGATTAGAGACAAGTGGCAAATGTAGGAGGATGTGACATTAATCCTTGATTAAGAGGATGCACACCCTAAATATGAATTAATTAAATTAATTCATATTAGAGATGGATTATGGAGGATGTGACAAGGAGTGAGAAAAGAGGAATTTTAAATTAATTTTAATTCAATAGATTAGGATGACTAAATTAAATAAATTGGTGTATTTATTTAATTTAGAGAAGATAAAGACACCAAATAAAGTATTCAATCATTAAATTAAACACTTTAAGAGTCTTATGTGGGAAGCGCAATATTAATTAAATAAATTAATATTGACAAAATTGATGAATAAAGGAGGAAATTTGATCATATGGGAGTGATCAAATTTGGGTGTCTACATTTTGCCCCTCTTCGAAATATTGTTAAAATAACAATGTTTCAAAGAAAAATAAATGTCGGGGATGAAGAAAGAAATAGAGATTGATGCCCTAGCCTGACAAAGAAGGAGAGGGATGCCCCAGTGCTTGGTTTGAAATGGATGGAAGAAAGTGATAGGGTATGCCCCCTCGAGAGGGCGGTTGGAGAAGAAAGGAGGGGCCCCAGACGACATCTCGATAGAAAGAAATAGAGGAGACTGTTGGATAGAGGGAGAAAAACTAAGCAACTTTTCCTTTTGAATGAAGTTGATTGGACGTACGGTTTGCAAATGGCGGCTCTGGAAAGTTAGGGATTAGTTGGAGGAATAAAAAGATAAATAGAAGGTAAAAAATACCTTTTAGGAAGAAAGGGTTAAAAAGGTAATTTTAAAATTTACCTTAGTCATTTTCACTCTGAAAGTGAGGAAAGAAGGAAGAAGAGGGAGAGGAGACGGAGCAATCATGCCGCAAGACTATGACACCGAGATCCTGCACCGAGCAGATGAGCTGCGGAGACGATGGACCCACTTCGCGGTGCCTCGCAAGGTGAGTATGAAAACCTACGTTATTTATTTTGAAAATTTAAACATATGTGATAAGATAGTTAAAAATGTGTCATATGGGTTTTGTAGGTGGGGGAAATGAAAAAATGGGCAATGGGCTAAATTGGGAAAAAATAAAATAAAATAAAATTTTGGGGGGAACAGGGACAGAGAAGCGCACCGCCACAGTGGGGCGTGTGCACCCCAGGCTAGGGCATACATGCCCCAGCCAGCGGCGCCGCCCCCCGCGGTGGGGTGCACACGCCCCACTTGGGTGGATCTGCCCCGAGCGGAGAGGCGCACACGCCCCGCCGGGGTGGACACGCCCCAAGCGGCGGAGCGGAGTCACCCTGCTGGGGTGGACAAGCCCCAAGCAACGGGGCGGAGTCACCCTGCCGGGGCGGACACGCCCCAGGCAACGAGGTGGGCACGCCCTGCCAGGGTGGGGGCGCCCCAACCACGGGGCGGATCTGCCCCTGCAGCTCGGGGCAGATACACCTCGAGCTGGGCGGCAGCCACCCCGGACAGGGCAGAGTCGCCCCAAGGGGCAGCCATGCCCCATGAGGGCGAAGCAGCTCTGAAGGGGCGGACATGCCCCGCGAAGGGGCGGATATGCCCCGCGACGGGGTGGCCACCCCGCGACGGCGGAGCCGCCCCTAGAGGGTGGATACGCCCCGACGGGGCGAAGCTGCCCCGTGAGGGCAGACACGCCCCGACGAGGCGGAGCCGCCCGAGGGAAGGGATTAGGGAAAAAGAAAAGAAGAAATAGAGATAGGGCAAGGAAGAAAGAAACATGGTCAATGGTGGGGCAAAATGAGGATGAGGGGAGAATAAAAGTAAAGATGGTCTAGGGTCAGGAAGATTGTGTATTGATAAATGGTTGATGTGGATGCAGAGTTTAGTGCAGATATGGACACAGGAGCGATGGTCGGAGGCACTGACAGCTGCTCTAGCAGCGATGATGGGTGTGGATCATGTGGCCTTAGATCATGCAGGACTATTGCATTTTCTAGAGGTACCAGTGATGAGGGTGCATCGAGCGATGCTGACGGCCCTGATAGAGAGATGGAGCTCAGAGACGTTGACATTTCGGCTGCCGACGGGGGAGGTTACGGTGACGCTGGAGGATGTATGGCGCATCCTAAAGCTGCCAATATCAGGGATTTTGTTGAGTGATGTGGTGTCGAGTGGGGCCAAGTTGAGGCAAACTATGACAGTGTTGTTTGGGCACGTTGCCTTGTCGCTGCAGGGTCAGGAATTGGATTTAGATGGATGCCTGATAGTGGGAGTACCAGCGTTACCTTTATTTTTAGTTAGGTTGATCAGTGGGATATTGATGCCAGATCGTAGCAGGCAGTATTGCAGTTTGCGGTTCATGGAGCCAATTCGACATATTGTGGAGTGGCAAGAGGGACAAATTGCATGGGGTGTGTATGTACTAGTCCAGTTGTACAGAGATATGCATCTGATTTGTTATCGAGAGGTAGTGAGTTTGACACACATGACATTGTTACAGGTGTAGGCATGGGAGCATATTATGGTGACTAAACTGATTGTTGTGTGGATGATACAGAGCCACTGGCATGGAGATATGGAGAGGGGAGGCGCTGGGTTATTCGCCATAGGTGGGTGGGAGATGTGGAGGTATGGAGGAGGATGATAGATGATTTGGAGGGAGACATAGTTTGGCGACCATATATGCGGTGACGCTTCAGGGGATGGAGAGAGCAGACTGCGAGATAGAGTGGGTATTTTATGGCGCAGTGTGTCCTGATTGGGATTCTTCTGCGGATAGTGGAGATGCACCGACCAGATAGGGTGTTGAGATAGTTTGGGCAGACACAGGATATTCCTGGTGTGCCAGTGATGTTTTGATGGCTCACCAGAGAGCGACCATGGGGGCGTCCGATTAGCGCCATAGCGGCCAGAGCATCATGGGCAGCGACAGTGCAGGTACCCTACCTTGGGAGATGTGCGGGAGCAGAGGATGCAGGAGTGACAAAGCGATATGACCAGTGGTTTTGCAACCACCTATGGGAGAGGATTACACCCTTGGTGCCGATTGTAGGATTTGTCAAATTTGGATCAGAGGATGAGCGGTGTGGGGTGAGAGAGGGAGGACATCCCGAGCGAAAGATGGGAGGAGAGAGGATGGAGGTAGTGGGATGGG